>JASTWR010002269.1:0-23086 GCA_030770355.1 Harpagoxenus sublaevis
GGCGGTTTTTTAGTAACACCCTGTATATATATATATACATATACAGGGTGAGGCAATAACTATTACCACCTTAAATATCTTCGAATCTATAAGGCCCAGAGAAAAATTAGTGTAACCAAAATTGTACGGTACGAAGGGGGCTATCATATAGCGATAATAATTTTTGTCCAGGTGGAGGCGCTTCGGAGATATCAAGGTCATCTTTATTTTTTTAAATTGATTCGGTACATTTTTTTTCCATAATATGATAGAGGAGCTGAAAACAAGTTCAGAACTCATGACACAAGATCATTGAACAAGATTTAAAGTGAAGGAAAAACGATTAAAAAATACATTTTTTTATTAAATAAAATTTACGTTTAAAGAAGATGTTCCAAGTAACGTTTTATCAGTATGTTTATCGGTATATTTTGGTTTTTGACATTGCTTATAAATGAGGATCCTATCAACTTGTTTTTCAAACGGATACATCGTGCATGATTGACTGACTTTTATTTTTTTTAATTTTAATCTTATTTTAATCCATTTTCATGTCTAGTTTATCCTGGGAACTTGCTCAGATATTTTTCAGTAGTGGAAATAAATACTCACGTATTATCACTTCAATAAAAACAAACATACTCTTTGAAGGACATCTTAATGCCGTAGTAAATAAAGTAAACATGACAAGATTAGTATCGGCAAATCAGTCAATCGTGCAAGATGTATCCATTTGAAGAACAAGTTGACATGATTCTCATTTATGGGGAACAAAATTCAGTGGTCTACATTCTACAAAGAAGAACCAACTACACCTCAAGACATGCAACAACGGATTATTACAGCCTGTGCATCAATAACGCCCGATGTTATTAAAAAATCAAGCCAATCAGTGATTGAAAGAATCCAGTGTTGCATCGATAATGATGGCCATCACTTCGAACATCTTCTTTAAACGTAAATTTCATTTAATAAAAAAATGTATTTTTTAATCGTTTTTTCTTCACTTTAAATCTTGTTCAATGATCTTGTGTCATGAGTTCTGAACTTGTTTTCAGCTCCTCTATCATATTATGGAAAAAAAATGTACCGAATCAATTTAAAAAAATAAAGATGACCTTGATATCTCCGAAGCGCCTCCACCTGGACAAAAATTATTAGCGCTATATGATAGCCCCCTTCGTACCGTACAATTTTGGTTACACTAATTTTGCTCTGGGCCTTATAGATTCGAAGATATTTAAGGTGGTAATAGTTATTGCCTCACCCTGTATATATATATATATATATATATATATATATATATATATATATATATATTGTATATATATATATATAGGCGCTGTAATTACGTATACGTACATATGTGTATGTGTATACATTATAATATGCATTATATTGTTGCGCCCGTGCTCAGACGCCCGTTACATCGCGGCGAATCGCGAAGCGTCCCTTAGCGATCGTTATCGATCGTTATTGATTTACCAGAGATTCTTGATTGTGGAGCCTCGGTCTCGAGCGGACGCGACGCTACGGCCCGAGGCTCCTGAACAATTGAGGGTAAATATGCATATTAGGTCCAACCTCACCAATGACCTTGACCTTGACATATGTTGTCAAGGTCACCCTCCTGAGTGACCTTGAGAAGGTTTTAGCTGTCGGTCATTGTTTATTAAAAAGTTATAAACAAAAAGAATTTGACAAATATAGCAGTTTTTTTAGTATTGAAAGGCATAAACGACCTTGACCTTGACATATGTTGTCAAGGTCACCCTCCTGAGTGACCTTCAGAAGGTTTTAGCTGGCGGTCATTGTTTATTAAAAAGTTATAAACAAAAAAAGTTTGGTGGGAAAAATTATTTAAAGCAGTGAATTGTTGGTATATTGAAAGGAAAGTTATTTAAAGCAGAGAATAGAGAGTATGTGCTTCAACTTACAAAGCACATACTTGTAAGTTGAAGCACATACAAAGCACACACTTGTAAAGCGCGCCACTAACCTATAGGTTAGTGACGCGCTTTACAAGTGTGTGCTTTGTATGTGCTTTGTAAGTTGAAGCTCTCTATTCTCTGCCTTAAATAACTTTCTTTCAATATACCAACAATTCACTGGTTTAAATAATTTTCCTCACTAAATTTTTTTTGTTTATAACTTTTTAATAAACAATGACCGCCAGCTAAAACTTTCTGGAGGTCACTCAGGAGGGTGACCTTGACAACATATGTCAAGGTCAAGGTCGTTTATGCCTTTTAATGCTCAAAATAACTGCTATATTTTCAATTTTCTTTTTGTTAATAACTTTTTAACGAACGATGACCGCCGGCTAAAACCTTCTGAAGGTCACTCAGGAGGGTG
Organism: Harpagoxenus sublaevis; assembly: GCA_030770355.1. Lineage (NCBI taxonomy): Eukaryota > Metazoa > Arthropoda > Insecta > Hymenoptera > Formicidae > Harpagoxenus > Harpagoxenus sublaevis. The sequence continues at coordinate 2,335 of JASTWR010002269.1, forward strand.
ACCTTGACAACATATGTCAAGGTCAAGGTCATCGGTGAGGTTGGACCTAATATGCATATTTACCCAATTGAGAATCTCTGGTAAATCAATAACGATCAAGAACAGCTGTTTGCTAAGGGACGCTTCGCGATTCGCCGTAATCGCCGCAATGTAAGGGCCAGCGCACGTACATTGCCGTAGCGTCTTACGCCACCTTACGTGAAAATTGCCTACGCGACACGTGAGCCAAACGTACGGCAGCGCACATAGAAAAACGTAACGTAACATACCACCTTGAAAAAATCGAAGCAATATATTTATTACAAAAAAAAAAGAAATGATATCTTTAAATCGCGCCAATTAAATATATATTATATCGACAAGTAACTATTGTTCTTTTAAAAAATGTATTCCCATTAAAGTGAAAAAATTAATAAAAAATGTGAAAACTTATAGTGAAAAAAACTTGGCGCTGCTAAACATAATAATATATATTAATAAAACAATGTCTATAAATGGAAAAAGTACTTTAAATTAATGTGTGAAAGTCTGTACATTCACATTGTAATTATTAATTTAATATATTAAATTAGTTATTTATTGCTTTCAAATATTTTAAAATTTTGCAGCGCCAAGTTTTTTTCACTACAATTTTTCACATTTTATATTAATTTTTTCACTTTAATGGGAATACATTTTTTAAAAGAACAATAGTTACTTGTCGATATAATATATATTTAATTGGCGCGATTTAAAGATATCATTTCTTTTTTTTGTAATAAATATATTGCTTTGATTTTTTCAAGGTAAAGATATTACTTGGATTTTTTCGAGGTACAAAGATAACTACTTCGATTTTTTCAGGGTACACCACGCGTGCTTGGCGTCTTTTTTTTACCTTTTTGTAAAAGGTAATTATGTACGGATATCACCCCTTTTTGTTACAGATACATCAAATGCCATAATGTCTATCGACATTGACATTTATGTCTGATAAAATCAAATGTAAATATTTTTTGTATTATAACTTACAAGAATTATATCTGAGTTTGATATTCTTAAATGTGCAGTGTAGTTTGTATAAATTATATTAGGCAAAGTCAAGTTTGCCGAGAGCACATTAAGCAGTGTTTGCTTTAAATAAATTTTGTCGAAAGAAAAACAGATTTGATACACAATTTGGCATGTACCTACGATGCTATTGGCAGAATGTCGTAGTAGATAACATACGTATAGTAAAGTTTGTTAATAAAATAAGGCAATTAATAATTTATAATACAAACTACACTGCACATTTAATTAAGAATGACACTGTCAGATATAATATTTGTGTTATAATACAAAAAATATTTAGATTCAATTTTACACATATATTTGATAGTCATTATTAGAGAAAAAGAGAGAGGGGGGAGAGGGGAGAGAGAGAGAGAGAGAGAAAGAGAGAGAGAGATGGAAAGAGAGAGAACGCGAGCGGGGAACGCGAACGGGGAACGCGAACGGGGAACGCAAACGGGGAACGCGAGCGGGGAACGCGAGCGGGGAACGCGAGCGGGGAACGCGAGCGGGGAACGCGAGCGGAACGCGAGCGGCGAATGCGAGCGGGGGACGCGAGCGTGACCGCGAGAAAAAGCAATACGTACGATAGATATAACCTCGCCATCCTCGCTCAGGGTGTATCCCAGGAACCAGCCATCCACAAGGCGCGAACTCTGTCACTCTAGCACTCATGTACTCCGTTCGGAGTGTTCGGACGCGACGACGCGGACGGAATATTTCTCGACGACGCGACGCGGACGTCTAAAGCAGCCCATAACATGTACGAGTTTGATTCGCGAGCCGGACTCAAACGTTTTTCACCACACACACACTCCCGAATAGTCCCGAAATTTGGCTCGTCGGACGCCGAGCCCGTCTCGTAACATCTCACCCACGAACGAGTAGAAACCCAGCCGAGCCGGACTCGCGACGTGTATGGGCAGCTTTATGGTTATGTTATGTTTACATGTGTCACATCACATGTGATCAAACTAATGCCAGCGCCGCATCGCATAACGGCAAGGCTACGAAAGTTACAAAATCAGCAACTCCAGTGCTGCTGCCGCGCGCCGTGGCGAACGAAGCAAACGGAGAAGTACGTATCTTAATGTAAAATTTTCAGGTCTGGACTTTTGCATCGCAATATATTTTTTCGTAGGGCACGTAGCGGAAAAATAAAAACACTTTTCTTATATAAATTTGGTCCAAGCTTTACGATAAGCCTAGTTAGAACTTGATCCGTTCACTGGTTATCGAGATCTAAAAATCTCGGGTACTCGCAACTCGTCGCGTCGCGTATATAGAGCCACGGCTGTCTCGCTCCGCGCGTACTTGGCGCGAGACACTACCGTGTCTCTTGATCTCAGGGCAGTGATCACGTAACTTTTCGCCTACGGCAGAAACGTAAAAAGTTTCACGTTATAAATATCTCTTTCTATGTTGGTGTTGAATAGAAAGAGATATTGACATGAAACTTTTATCTGTGTAAACATGTATTGAAAATACATGTATATATTGCACATGTATTGAAAATATATGTATACATTGCACACATGCAATGTGTAGCCACAAATATAAGTGATCCATGCCGCACAAAAGCGCGTGCCGTGTATGTGCGTTATTCCGTAATATTGCATTAGATATTCTTCCAAGGTATACAGTATATAATGTGCAATATATACATGTATTTTCAATACATGTTTACCACAGATAAAATGCTTTCATGTCATATCATCTTTGCATATTCAACACCAACATAGAAGAGATATTTATAACGTGAAACTTTTTACGTTTCTGCCGTAGGCGAAAAGTTACGTGATCACTGCCCTGAGATCAAGAGACGGTAGTGTCTCGCGCCAAGTACGCGCGGAGCGAGACAGCCGTGGCTCTATAAATCAATAACACGAAAAACGTGGTTTAGAACCGGGATTAGAAATGTCGGTATTATCGACATTTTTAGTTCCGCTTGGGTGGCGTTGTAATCGATTTCGAGTTTGCTTGTCACTGCAGGATTCCCTTAAGGGCTACATCTCAAGTCTCAACAATTGAGACTTTTCATAAATTGATATTTTTTGACAATTTAGTATTAATGTTAAGTAGAGACCTCGTAGATATCTCGCGAGAAGAGGAGGGGCGATACTCAAATAACGAACACGAAATAGAATTTGTTTAAATCAATTTATTCGGCAGAAATACTCGGTGGAATACCAGCATTCGCTGCTGGGACAAGGGAAAACTGCCGAAAAACCTTGTCAGTATTTGATACAAATAGTACACATAATACAGAAATTATGGTACTACAGGTGAAAAGGCAAGAATACAATAATACCAAGTATAAAAGCAAAATACACGTAAATATTGGTGAATACTCACGATATGATCAAGAAACAATAGAATAAATAAATCTCTTTCAATCTTATAGGCATTGTTTAATACTAATATCACTCGAAATAAAGTTATAGATGTAAATAAGCAAAGTAAAAGTTGAATCAGTAATATTTAAACCAAAGAAAATAATAGTGAAGTTGACTTAAGAATATCTCAGGATCATTGGCAAATAAAGATATAAAGCAAAGTAATTACACTTGGCATCACTCAGTTTGAGCAGCCAGAAATAATAATGAATAAATCACACAATAGTAATAATAACTCGAGAGTATCCAGAGAATTATGGCAAATATCACACATGAAGAAATTCACATAATAGAATGAAGTTTTCCGCAACGCAGTGAATTAATCACACAACTAATCTTCACTCAAATGAAAGTGTATCACAAATATCATAAAAGATGTATCTCGTAAGAATAATACGTAAAATGTGCACAATGAAAGTAAATCTGGTAAAGCTAGAATATAATACAAAGAATGAAATGAACAAAAGAGAATATAATCTATCTCGCTGAGAATCGCTATGAATATTTAATAATAGCTACGAATCCGAATGCGGTTTTGAGGAATATCAACATAAACGAAAAGTACGTATTAATTTAAGAAAAGACTAATGGCCGTAAAGTAGTAGGTGATATGAGCAGCTACAACTCGATGTAATCCCAATTTCAGCACGAGTTGTGCGGAACTGTGTTACGTGGTAACAATCGTAAGGAAGCGTAACCGCTCACGCTCGAACGTGTGCTCGGCTCGAGTTCGCGACAAGAAGTGAGTCTGCCGTCGCCGCATTGCGCACGCAGCCGAACGGCGCGACGTAAACAAAAGTCGGTCCCTCCTCGTGCGTTTTCGGAAAATCAATAAATTGATCGCGCTCGACTATACACGGTGTCTCCTCGCGTCGAGCAATCGAATATCGAATCGCGACGGCCAGCCACGACCGCGATACTTAAACTCTAAACAATTAATTATAAGCAATTTTTCTAATTCTATTATATTCTTCAGTCTTTTCTACCCCTATTTCATATATAATTCATTATAGTTTGGTTGATTAGACCCAGCTTTATAAAGCTTCTATGTATGTACGAATTCTCCGAAATTTCAAATGAGAGAGAGAAAGAGAGAGAGAAACTGCGCTCTATAGCGAAAGCATTGATCGTTTTTTAAATAAAACTGACGTAAGTGTCTAGCCTAGCATCAACCAATGTATGCCAAAAAGCCTGAAGTGCGTTCAGTCTTATTGGGAAACGATCAGTGCTTCGCAAAAGGGCGGCTTTTTGCAAAAAAGCTAGTCTTTTTGGAAAAGGGCTAATTTTGTAATTGCAGTTGAACATCTCAAGTCTCAATAATTGAGACTTCAAAAAATGATGTTTTAGGATAATAAAAAAAGGAAGCAAGTAGAAACTTACACATTGCTTCCACATAGCTTTCAAGTGTGCAAGTAGAAATTTGCACATTGCTTCCTCATAGCTTTTAAGTGTGCAAGTAGAAACTTGCACATTGCTTTATAACAACCTGCCTATAGATCGGTATCGAACGCGGAATAGCTCGCCGGGTCAGGAGTTCGATGGTAGGTCTAGAGACAATAGACGTGAGAGAGAGGTGAGTTAAAGTAAAAAGAACAATTTATTATAATAAAGATTTGAATAAACAAAGTGGTGACTAGAGTTCACAGCGTGGATTTACACCGATCAGATTCGTGCCTGTACGCGAAGTGCTATTATCGGCGCGCGTACTTCGGAGGCGCGACGGACCAGTACGATAGAGTATAATATAATTCAAAGACACTACCGGCGCGTGTACTTCGGAGGCGCGGCGGCCCAGTACGGCAAAGTATAATATAATTTAAAGAAAATATCGGTGCGTGTACTTCGGAGGCGCGGCGGCCCAGTACGGCAAAGTATAATATAATTCAAAGAGAATACCGGCGCGGGTATTTCGGAGGCGCGGCGGCCCAGTACGACAAAGTATAATATAATTTCAAATAGAATACTGGTGCGTGTACTTCGGAGGCGCGGCGGCCCAGTACGGCAAAGTATAATATAATTTCAAATGATATAATACGGCTCGGCGGGTGTATCTGGTACAATATAAGAGTCGGGCTATAGCTCGGATACGTTTTCAACGCGGAATGTAATTCGTCGTGTAACGGGCGGCGCGGCGCGCGCTTATGGCGACACAGTCGCATCGGCGTTGTGACGTATCGTTATCGGAAGTGTCGCGGCGCGGGCGAGTTATCGCGGAGGTATCGCTGGGCGAGGAATTTAAATGCGTTGGCACCGAGAGCACTCGGCCGAGACGGAGAGCTCTACACCTCGGCTTTTCTGCCTTCGCGGGTTAGGAAGGATACGTTCAGGATAGCAGTAGCGAGAGCACTCGATCGTGGCTGAGAGCTCTCAACCACGGTTTTCTGCTGCTACTGGATTGGACTTTTGCTCGGGATCAAGTGTGTCGTTTTATCGTGCTATCGCCTTTTTATACCGGGACACGGTATTGTGAACCGTCCCGATGTGGGGGTTGCCCGTGCGTGTTGCCGAACGCGTGGTTTTATCTGTCAGCGCGTTCGGTGGCGCTCGGCGGCGATCGGGCCCCGTCGGCCTCGCACATGGGGCTGGTCTCGGCTGTCAGCGCGATCGCGCTGTTCGGCGGCGCTCGGCGGCGGTCGGGCCCCGTCGGCCGCTATATCTCGAGCCGTTTTGCGGCAAGATCGCTTTTATAACGATTAAAAATGGGTGGTGGGCGCATCGCGCCCACGTCTCCGCCCGGCTGGTGTTCGGCCGGGCGGTGTCCGACGGGTGTCAGCCGGAACTACGATGCATCTTTAGGGGGTGCATCGTTACAGCTTCTTTATAGCTTCTAAATGTGCAAGTAGAAACTTGCACATTGCTTCCCATAGCTTTTAAGTGTGCAAGTAGAAACTTGCACATTGCTTCCTCATAGTTTTTAAGTGAGCAAGTAAAAATTTGCACATTGCTTCCTCAAAGTTTTTAAATGTGCAAGTAGAAACTTGCACATTGCTTCCTCATAGTTTTTAAGTGAGCAAGTAGAAACTTGCACATTGTTTTCTCATAGTTTTTAAGTGAACAAGTAGAAATTTGCACATTGCTTTCTCATAGTTTTTAAGTGAGCAAGTAGAAACTTGCACATTGCTTTCTCATAATTTTTAAGTGAGCAAGTAGAAACTTGCACATTACTATCTCAACATTCTATTTCGTTTATAAAGCTTCCTCTATGAGGAAGCCAAATTAAAGAATATTCACTAATAATTATACATCAAAGAAAAAACAAGCTTCGTCATAGAATAAGCTTTATAAGCGAAATAAAATGTTGATTAAGTAATGTGCAAGTTTCTACTTGCTCACTTAAAAATTATGAGAAAGCAATGTGCAAGTTTCTACTTGCTCACTTAAAGCTATGAGAAAGCAATGTGCAAGTTTCTACTTGCTCACTTAAAAACTATGAGAAAACAATGTGCAAGTTTCTACTTGCTCACTTAAAAACTATGAGGAAGCCATGTGCAAGTTTCTACTTGCACATTTAAAAACATTGACGAAGCAATGTGCAAGTTTCTAATTGCACACTTTATTTTAACTTCTGCTGTTGAGAGTGGATTTCAGGTTGACTCAATTTATACCGATTTTAGGAAAGCCTTTGACACAGTTAATCATACAATATTAATATGTAAACTGCGAATTCTAAGTTTCGGAGGATCTCTTTTGCGTTGGATATCATGCTTCCTATCAAACAGGTCTCAAGTCATAAAATTTAATAATAGCTTCTCCAGAAGTATAAATGTTTTGTCTGGAGCGTCGCAGGGCTCACATTTTGGCCCTCTTTTATTTGTTTTATTTATTAATGGCATAGCTGCTTTTATTAAGTTTTGCTACTTCTTATTATATGCTGATTACGTTAAAATATTTCGTCGGATTAATGGACTTGCTGATGCACTTTTATTACAACATGACTTATTTGAACTTGAGGCCTGGTGTAGGAGGAATTGTCTTCGGCTTAATGTTTCTAAATGTTTTGTCATTTATTTTACTCATAGACGTAACTCATATTTAAAAAATTAGCGTGGTATCGTTTAATCGACGCAACTGGCAAAGTTTATTTTAAAAACGCTACGTATCGACCGTTGATTTCGGTCCTTTTCAAGCGTACATACACAAATTATTGATTAGTTAACCATAATGCCCAAACTACGCCACATCTAAAAACTAAACATCGGAAGTTACAAAATGCAACACAAGTATAAGTCCATAAATGAATATATAAAATTAAAGCGCTTACATAATTTGTGCGTCGAGATCCAAAGAATTAAAATATAAGATAAGTTCGAACGACATATTCGTTAGTCATTCAATTGTCGAAGGACGTGTCAGAGCTGTGGTAACTATTCGACTAATAATGAGCGGACAAAACAGGAAAACAAAACATGATCGCCTAATAATAATTTAGGCAGTAGAGGGGAGAACAGAGAAGAAAGAGAGGAATTATGTCTCTTTTATAATACGTTCGTAAAGAGCATTGAGATTCTCTGTGTCTCTTTGTAAATTTATGGTGTCGTCAAATTTCTTAATGAAGAACATTTCCGCTAATTCCCTCTTTCTAGTCTGTTTCTCCTTGTGTATTATTTGTGGCTTTTGCCAATCAAAATCATGCCCATGTGATGTTCGATGATTGCTAACCACAGAATGCTTACTAACGTTTTTTTTAATATCGTTCTGGTGTTCATTGAGACGTGTGTATAAATGCCTTTTTGTTTGCCCGATGTATGTGACATTGCAGTCATTACAATTGATTTTATATACTAGCTCAGTTTGTTTGAGATCATCAATTTTATCTTTCCCCCTTCTAATTATGCAATCTAGTTTTTTGGGGACTGTAAACAGTGTATTAATGTTGACCTTCCTCAAATCACGACATATAACATCACTCAGACCTTTAATGTATGGTAATGGTATGCAATTCTTTATATCAAAAAATGTATTATCATCCGTATACGTGCTATGCATGGTATTACGTGTTTTAAGATGATTTAACCTTTTGGCAATATGTTTATTGATAATTGACTTTGGAAAAGAATTGTTGGTAATTATGCATTTTAGGGGAGGCACCTTCGATGACCTTGACCTTGACATATGTTGTCAAGGTCACCCTTCTGAGTGACCATCAGAAAGTTTTAGCCGGCGCTCGTTTTTTATTAAAAAGTTATAAATAAAAAAAGTTTGAAAAATGTAGCAGTTATTTTGAGTACTAATAGACATACATACTTTTAAAGCGCTTCACTAACCTATAGGTCAGTGCCGCGCTTTACAAGTATGTACCAAAAAAGAAATTTTTTTTGGTGGGGAGAATTATTTAAAGCAGTGAATTGTTGGCATATTGAAAGGAAAGTTATTTAAAGCAGAGAATAGTTGATAACTTTCCCTTCAATATATCAACAATTCATTGCTTTAAATAATTTTTTCCACCAAATTTTTTTTGTTTATAACTTTTGGTGGGAAAAATTATTTAAAGCAGTGAATTGTTGGTATATTGAAAGGAAAGTTATTTAAAGCAAAAAATAGTTGGTAACTTTCCTTTCAATATACCAACAATTCACTGCTTTAAATAATTTTCTCTACCACATTTTTTTTGTTTATAACTTTAATAAACAATAACCGCCAGCTAAAACTTTCTGAAGGTTACTCAGGAGGGTGATCTTGACAATATATGTCAAAGTCAAAGTCGTTTATGCCTTTCAATACTCAAAATAACTGCTATATTTTTCGAACTTTTTTTGTTAATAACTTTTTAATAAAAAACGAGCGCCGGCTAAAACTCTCTGAAGGTCACTCAGGAGGGTGACCTTGACAACATATGTCAAGGTCAAGGTCATCGGAGGTGCCTCCCCTAAAATGCATAATTACCGAATTGTTAATCAAGATGTCTTTAACCAATTTGATGTTGGAGCTATGGAATCTTTCATCTGCGAGTAAAATAGCGCGGTCTACTAGGATTGTAATGGTGTTTATTTTATATTTCAAGGGATGGTTAGAGTGATAATTTATATATCGTCCAGAAAATGTAGGTTTTCGGTAGCAATTAGTTATTAAAGTATTACCATTTCTGATAACCGTCGTGTCAAGGAAGTTAAGTGACGCGTTCGTTTCCATTTCATAAGTGAATTTGAGTCTAGGATGATACTTATTAAAAACTTTCACTATTGTGTCAACATTTGATTTAAGCACAACAGCAAAAATGTCGTCAACATATCTGAAAAATATCGAGATGTCGAAATCTAACAAACTCAGGCAATACGTCTCCAAATCATCCATTACAATATTAGAGACGTCAGGAATAATGGAGATCCCATAGGGCTGCCGAAAATCTGTTCATAGATCACGCCGTTATAGCTAAAGCTGGTGGAAGATAAAATCAAATCAATAGCATGTAAGAATTGTTGTAAGTTGAGATCAGTTTTCCTAGAAATGTGATTCCACCTTTTATCTATTCCCTTTAACACTAAATTTTTGGGAATGTTCGTGAAAAGTGCAGTGACATCAAGTGAGATGAGTATTTCATCATCTTTGATCTTTCTGTTATTTATGAACTTAACAAAAGATCAGCTATCTCTTATATGTGACTTTGGTTTTGGGATAGATGAATGTAAGATGTTTTGAAAGAGACTCGCCACATTATAGAGCGGACTTCCCAACGCTGAGGCGATAATACGTAACGGGAAACCCTCTTTATGCACTTTCGGCAGCCCATAGCATCTTGGGAGATTTCTATTAGTGCAATTTAGTCGTTGGTATGTATAGTCATTAATGATGCCCTTATCACGTCAGGATTTTACCAAATCATGGATTTTAGAAGTGATTTTATTGATCGGATCTTTCTTTAATTTTTTATATGTAGCTTTGTCACTAAGCATTTTCGTCATTTAGTTCAAATATGAACCAAATGACGGAACAATTCTTTTCCAAAGTCAATTATCAATAAACATATTGCCAAAAGGTTAATTCACCTTAAAACACGTAATACCATGCATAGCACGCTACGGATGATAATACATTTTTTGATCTAAAGAATTGCATACCGTTACCATACATTAAAGGTCTGAGTGATGTTATATGTCGTGATTTGAGGAAGGTCAACATTAATACACTGTTTACAGTCCCCAAAAAACTAGATTGCAATTAGAAGGAAGAAAGATAAAATTGATGATCTCAAACAAACTGAGCTAGTATATAAAATCAATTGTAATGACTGCAATGTCACATACATCGGGCAAACAAAAAGGCATTTATACACACGTCTCAATGAACACCAGAACGATATTAAAAAAGACGTTAGTAAGCATTCTGTGGTTAGCAATCGAACATCACATGGGCATGATTTTGATTGGCAAAAGCCACAAATAATACACAAGGAGAAACAGACTAGAAAGAGGGAATTAGCGGAAATGTTCTTCATTAAGAAATTTGACGACACCATAAATTTACAAAGAGACACAGAGAATCTCAATGCTCTTTACGAACGTATTATAAAAGAGACATAATTCCTCTCTTTCTTCTCTGTTCTCCCCTCTACTGCCTAAATTATTATTAGGCGATCATGTTTTGTTTTCCTGTTTTGTCCGCTCATTATCAGTCGAATAGTTGCCACAGCTCTGACACGTTCTTCGACAATTGAATGACTAACGAACATGTCGTTCAAACTTATCTTATATTTTAATTATTTGTATCTCGACGCACAAATTATGTAAGCGCTTTAATTTTATGTATTCATTTATGGACTTATGTTGCATTTTGTAACTTCCGATGTTTAGTTTTTACATGTGGCGTAGTTTGGGCATTATGCTTAACTAATCAATAATTTGTGTATGTACGCTTGAAAAGGACCGAAATGTACGGTCGAAACGTAGCGTTTTTTAAATAAACTTGGCCAGTTGGGTCGATTAAACGATACCACGCTAATTTTTTCAATTATTCACTGGCGATTTAAATTCTTACTTGGCTGTAACTCATATTTATACAACTATACTCTTGATGATTTACCTCTCTCAGCAGTGCGCGAAGCTCGAGATCTCGGGGTCTTATTCAGCGCGGACTTATCATTTAATACACATATACAATCAATAGTTTCATCTGCTTATAGAACGCTTGGATTCATTCTCCGATGGGGTAGATTTTTTAAGAATATAACCACTTTAAAATTATTATACTGTACGTTAGTTCGCCCTAAGTTTGAGTAATGTTCCATAGTTTGGTCTCCGTATTTTAAATGCCATCAGATAATGATTGAACGTGTGCAGCACAAATTCGTGCGTATGGCTGCTTATCGGCTAGGTAATCCCATGTCAATTACTTGCCATGGCTACTGTGCTATATTAGATAGATTAAATCTGTTATCTTTGGAAAATAGGAGACTAACCTTTGACCTTACATTTATTTTTAAACTTCTCAATCACTTTGCTGGTTGTCCTAATTTGTTGGAACGTATCAATTTTAACATTCCGACTAGAGAATTAAGACAGTACTCCATCTTCTACATCGGCTATCACCGTACTCTGTATAGCGCAAATTCCTGTGTAAATAGGCTAATAATATCTGCAAGTAATTTCTCTAACAGAGTTGACTTTTTTGGTGGCTCTGTATCAACTTTTAAACGAAAACTTTCTTGTCTACTCTCGTAACTTAAATGCTCTTCATATTATGTTGTGAACTTTTATTGTTCTTGTTTTTTCTTTTTCCTTTGTACGCTAAAGGGTTTATTACCCGTTAATAAAGTTTATTATTATTATTAAAATATATATAGATATCTCTCGCGCCCGACGCCGCGATAACAGAACTCGTTATAGTTCGCTCGACCGTGTGTTCCGTTATTGTAGCTTGCGACGAGATAGATTTCTTCACCTTCGGTAACGGAAGAGTTACCGTATGCCTGGTCGCGTGTTCCGTTGTCAGTCGACAACAGATGAGTTAGATCAGATTACCGACGATATACGCAAGACTTTGACTCACCCAAAGGCAATGAACTTTTTTGGCGAGCGCGAGACACGGTTGCCTCGTTGGCGGATATGACGATCGGCCGAGTAGAATCTGCGTGTGCGCGAAACATAAGGGTCAACGATAGCCTCGAAAAAATTGAAGAGAGGTGGCGACAAGTCGGACGCGCCTATTTTTTCGACCGCATCAAATACGGTTTTCCGCGTCGTCCCCACCCTCGCTGGCGAAAAAGTTTATTCGATCCAGACTCCTCCAACGATCACCCGCGAAGCGAGACAAGTTTCGCCGTTGACGCGGAGTGAACCTTTTCACGTATTTTAAGATATACGAATAACGCGACGGAGAATCGCCGAACGAGCTGTCGCTCTTATGAGTCGCCGAACAGATTCGGCGATTCTCTATGGCATTATTTGTATATCTACCTCGAAGGACCCCTGTAAAACTACGATAATAATAATAATAATCCTTCACGCCTCCTCCTCGCGCGGTATCCCGTAATGTCCCTACGCAAGAGTGTCGAACGAGCCGGGAATGACGTATCGCTTGTCGTCGTGGGGGCTGAGAGCAAGCTTCAGCTCTGACACGGTGCGCACCTGGTGCAATCTCGAGCGGATGCACGATTGACGCCTCGACTGCTCTACCGAGTCGTTGAGACATCACATGTAGTCCTCGAACGATATCGTTCTCGCGACGACGTTTCTCTTGACGCCCTTCGCCTTCCTCGTGTCGCTCCTTCCCACTACCCTCGTGGCGTACATCTTTGACCACGAACTCGGTCATGACGGCGCCGTCATTCTCGTCCTCCATGAGTCCCGGTATCTTCTCGTTCGCGCGTGGCATGGCGTACGCGTTGGTCTCGGGGTAACCGTTTGTGTCGAACTTGGCGATGTCGGGTTTCATGCTCTCGTACGCTTCGTCGCACTCGAGGAGGTATATGAGGCTGTCGATGTCCGTGTACATTATCTTGCATCTGCCGCCGTGCAACGGTACCATGTAGTCGTAATGAAAATCGTACACGCGCGTCTTCGATATCTCGATAACGCACATCCCGACGTATATCGGCTTGCAGAGCCTCACCTCGAGCCTGCGCGGCAACGACGGCGACGAGATCCTCCGCGAAGACGCTTCGGCTGTGAAAGCTCGGTCTCGCGATCAAAGCAATCTCCGCGCCGTATCTCCCGTCCCAGCCGAATCTCCGCGACGTATTTCCCGTCCCAGCGCGTCACGAGGCGCACGTCCACGTGATCTCGCACGTTCTCCATGGTTTTACCGAAGACCGCGTTGTTCATCAACTTGTAGAGATTTCTCTCGAAGTCGTTGCTCGCGCGAGTTCTGAATCCCGTGTTAAGCTCGATGTACCCGCGATGCCACGCGGATTGCGCGAAACCGCAGAACGCGGTGAATCCCCGTGACGAGCAATCCGTGTCGCGCGCATTGCTGCAGATTACGGTAGTGCAACACGTACGCGACTTGTCGAGCAGCGTGGCGAGGAGCTTATCGCACCGTTTTCCGGGAGGCTTATCGCGCGTCGGGCAGAATGGAAGGGTCCTTGTGAGCGTCGTGGAGCTCTCGCGGATACGCAAGGTCGACCTCCAGGATGTAGCCGACAGCGGAGTCTGACGTCACGGACGTTACGTCAAAGCTCTCCAAGTTGTCGACCCATTGAAACTCCGCGTACGGCAACGACTCACGCATCGCCCAGCCGTACAGATTGTTCACGTCGAAGTACATGAGATACGTCGACGGTCGCGACAAGTCGTGCGACGGCATGTACCTGTTGTTGGCCCGCGCGTACCTGTTCGAACAATGGCTGAGACCGCCGCGCATGCCGCGCTCCACGAACGCCATATCGATATTGGTCAGCAGTTCCAATCGCACGCCCGTGTATCTCAACATAGCGTCCCACGCGTATCCCGGTAGAGTGTAATAATGCGCCGGATCCAATCCGTAACTCTCGATGCAGGTGTCGCGAAAATTTTCAAAGACGTCCGACAGAAGAAGCACGTCCGTCTTCAGGTACAGATCGCTGTACTCGTCGAGATTCTCGACGCGAAAAAGCCGCCAGACGTTCCGCGCGCGCTCGTAATCGCTATCAGTTGCGGTCTCGCCGGTCAACGAACTGTTATTATTTGTTTTTATTATTATTGTTTTTTTCTGTTATTAATTTTTTTTTATATATTTAATATTTGTTGCTCCGATTTCCTGCGACTCGAGCTACGCGGTCTCTTCTTTTCTTCTTTAAAAGAATCAGATCAGAATCAGAATCGTTATTTATTGGACGCTCTGGGACTGCGTCCACTAAAGCGTTGTCACAAAATTACACGGAAGAAGCCGTATACACTATGAAAGACTTAACAAACACAGAATAAACATTTACAAAAAGAGAATATAAAATAAAATAAAATAAAATAAAATAATGTTGAATAAACATAATAGCTTAGACTAGTTAATTTGTACACGCTAATTGTGAGAACAAAAATTCAAATAGTTTGGCCTTGAAAACAACCAATTGAAGTCGCGTTACGGATGTCCGAGAGAAGATTATTCCAGAACTCCGCAGCGGAGAGCAACAAAAGGATCGCTTATAAAACTCAGTGCGGCAACAAAGGAAGGCTTATAAGCGTCATTCGGAGCTCTAGTATCACGCAGTGTGTTTACATGCCTAAAAACAAAGTTACTGTAGATTGCTTGGGGATTTTTTTTTCGATAACACCGAGTAAGTTAAGCTCCCTACGAAGTACAAACGCCTAAGATCGATCTTGAGCCAACCCAGTCTACAAAAATATGGAGTTATGTGCTCGTCCCACCTCGCCTGGAAGATGAAGCGGGACACACCTATTTAAGGCTCTTTGCAGGCGCAGATTCTGCTCACCAGTGATGTTCGTTTGGATTGTGCAACAGTAGTCGAACTGAGGAAGCATCAAGGGCAGAAACGAGCCTCGCACGAAGAGAGACCGGCAAAGTTTGCTTGCAGAGTTTGAGCTGATAGAGAGTAGAGTTAACCCTGGAGACCGTTTTGGATACCTGTTTATCCAGGAGAGAGCACCAGTAAGCGTGACTCCCAAATAATCCACCGAGTCGGCAAAAGGAATCACCGATTCACCCACACGAATAGGGGACAAATCGTTCAGCTCCAAGCTACCCACAAAGCGCAGTTTCCCAAGATCATAGCCTTGGTCTCCTCGGGTTAATCGTGAGTCCGTTATCAACAGCCCATTGCACTATCCTGGCAATATTCTTCGTTAATTCTCCCGATAAGCGTCAGAAAGAAATCTGAGTTCCTCATGCAGGTAAATCAGCAGATCATCAGCATAGAAGTTATACTTGCAGTGCCGCAACACAGAGCCGAAGTTCGTCAGGTAAAGCAGGAACAAGAAGAGGTCCAAGAACGGAACCTTGAGGTACCCCCTGCGGACGGGGCCTCTCAGCCGACAGCCTCCCAGAGGACGGATCACGCACCGCCTGTCTTCTGTTGGTCAGATAGGAGCACAGCCAACGCAGAGTAGAACAAGCAAAACCCAGTTCCCTTAGCTTGACCTTTGTAAAGTCAAAATAAGTAGCGACCGTGATCATTCTCTTATCCGCAGCTTGCCTGACGTCGTCCAAGACCCTAATAGCGCCGTTGTGTGGAAAATTTTTTCCTATAAACGGACTGAAAGGGATTAAGGGTGTTGTGCTCTTCAAGGTATCCCTTCATTTGATCCGCCGCAATGCGCTCAAGAGCCTTAGAGATCGCACACAGAATTGAGATCGGTCTGTAATCATGAAAGTTCAGTAGGTTCGTCTCACCTTGGGAATAGGACAGATGATCGCAGCCTTCCCAGACATCTGGATAAACTCCGTGAGTAAACAAAAATTAAAGATGTGAGTTACAGCTGGAAGAATGCCAGGGAGTGCCCTCGCAATAAGACTCTGCGGGAAGTCCGTCAGCACCAACGGCATCCGACCTGCACTTACGAAAAGCCCGGACGACGTCCAAAGGTTTTAATATTGCTCCAGTAGAATTTGGAGTCGTCATACTCCGCCTCACCCCAAGTAGAAGACAGAGTTTACAATCTAAGTCGGAATCATCCCGTTACACGTGAAGTGAGCGTTTAGTTTCTCGGTGGTGAAAACAAGTTTCTCCGTCGCCGTTTTTGGCTTCAAAAGACCGAATTGTCTCAGTTTCTTCCAAATTAAATAAAAGAGAGTGAGAGGGAAAGAGAGATGGTTGCTGTTACGGTCGGGGCCGAATACCCTTTGTTGAACCAAAGGGAGACGTACTCGACGCGAGTGGGAGAAAGAGAGCGCGAACGGAGATATACAGCTATGAGAACGAGATCCCATAACTCCAAAATGGCGTCATGAAACATGCGTGACGTGCTCACCGAAACCCCCAGATCTCCCCCTTCCCCCCGCGTGACGTTACATTACGACCGTTTCGTTCCCACTCGCGTTTTTTTCTTCCGCTCGCGCATTGCGTGAAATCTGCCATCCGAACATTAGCGGACAGGTTAGCGATATTTGAATTTATAATAATTTATAACAATATTTATTTTTATATTTTAATAATTTAGTAAATTATTTTAATATCTAAATATAAGAAGGAAAGTAACTGAAAGAATGACACAAAAGAAATATACAATAAAAAATTTATTTTAACATATTTTTTTTATAAAACAAATTTTTACAAGACAATTTTATTAAAAGATATTTTTATGAAAGTAAATTTATTTTAAAAACAATTCTTATTTTTACAAAGCAAATATTATTTCAATTTTTTTCTTCTCCAATAATGTATTGAGGCAAAATAGAGTGTGGTGCGCTGACCAGATTTCATCATCATTTGCTGTCGATCCCGTCATCTATCGAATCTTACTCGCAGGATGAGAAAAGATTCAAAAAGTGCGGAATCCTAATGTCTTCCACTCTTAGCCATTCCTGGAAAAATACATATTACACATAAATATTTAACGTTACAAATTAATTATATGTGTATGCCAATTATTACCTGATCACGGCGATTTATCCGTATACGAAACAAGATCGTACAACTGCACTTCTCGAATGGGTTCGTTGTCAACCCATAGCCACTAAAAATAAAAAAAACACTATAAGTAATGTTTCACGGGAAATTTTTTACACAATAATCACTATATCACTACATACCCCATATACTGGGTAGATTACTTTGATGAAATGTTCAATGTTATTTGCCATTTTTTCTTTATATAAGAATTATTTGCTTTAAATTTCACGTGAACTGCACCCTGGAGAAGCTGAGAAGACTGCTAATTCGTTGGCTTGGACACTATGAAGAAGGCAGTCCATGGCAGCCAAACAAAATTTTTGGAGTAGGGAAACACAATGCATTTTGACATTTACGATATTTACTATTTATGATAATTATATGGAAAGCATTTGAGATCTTGTTGCTTTCGCATGTGGAAGACAGTCATAGGAGTTAAAAGAAGGATCATATTTAGGTCAGTGGACCGATTTCCGTCCAGCAGAGACATACTAACTTCAGTGAGTCAATAGGTCAAAGGATCCTGCACATCTCCAAAAAAAAATTGCTAATAATAATACTAAATTGTCAAAAAATATCACTTTATAAAAGTCTCAATTGTTGAGACTTGGGATGTAGCCCTTAAAGGTTAAAATTTTAAGATTTTAGCAATTTTTTTCATTCTATTATATTCTTCAGTCTTTTTTACCCTTATTTCATATATAATTCTTTAAGATTTGGTTGATTAGTTTTTGAGTTAAAGACATTTAAAATTTCGGGGAATCCGTCCATACATAAACATGAGTCTAATCAACCAAATTTTAAAGAATTTTATATGAAATAGGGGTAGAAAAGACAGAAGAATATAATAAAATTAGAAATAGCCCAATATTTCAAAACTTACAAAAGTTAGAGCAATCAAAGGCATTTCTTAAAAAATTGAAAATTTTATAAAGAAAGAAGCCCTTAACCAATTATCGCTAAATTCAATTCCATCCTTCCTTAAATAATACTTTATTGATTAAAAAAAAATTTAGCCCTATATCTCAATATTTGCATAAGTTCAACCAGGGACATTTCTAAAACATGCAGGGGAGTGCAGTTTTAAATATAAAATTTGCACACTTTTTAATTATATTTGGTTGATTAGTTTTTGAGTTAAAGGCATTTAAAATTTCTGGGAATCCGTACATACATAAAAGCCTTATAAAGCTGAGTCTAATCAACCAAATCTTAAAGAATTATATATGAAATAAGAGTAAAACAATTTGAGATTGAAATTAAATTTAAATAAGAAATAGTATTCAACAAATACTGTAATCATCCCTTGGTTTTCCCGGGCGTTTTTTCAGGAATTACGAGATTGCTCGCATGCGATGTACACAGAACTTCGATATTTCTCTGCAAAAAATATCCGAGAAAACCAAGGGATAAAATCGGTAATCGGTAAGTAAAATATCGAGGTTCTGTGTACATAGCGAGCGAGCAATCTCGAAATGTCCGAAAAAACGCCCTGGAAAACTAAGGGATGAAGACGCTGATCGGTAAGTGAAATATCGAGGTTCCGTAGTAACCTATGTTTTGCGCAAGGATGTAAAGAGTAACTGTGCAAGAGTTTGTTCAGATCGGTCGAATAGTTTAGGAGTGTATAAAGAACAAACAGACTTAAAAACGCCCGGAAAAACAAAGGGATAAAATTGGTAATCGGTAAGTGAAATATCGAAGTTCTGCGCATACATCGCAAGCGAGCAATCTCGAAATTCCCGAAAAAACGCGGGAAAACCAAGGAATAAGTAGCTGATCGGTAAGTGAATAATCGAGGTTCCGTAGTAGCCTATGTTTTGCGCAAGTATGTAAAGAGTAACTTTGCAAAGTTCGTCCAGATCGGTCGAATAGTTTAAGAGTGTTAAAGAACAGACATACAGACAATCTATTTATAGATAGATAGAAAATTCGTAAGATTTAAATGTTGCTCTAATTTCCATTAATTTTGAGATATCGGTCTATTTATAATTTTATTAGATTTTTTTATAAAAAAATACTTCTAAAAGAAATTTAATCCATCGTCACAATCCCGAAAAATTAGAAAAATTTTGGCACCGGTTTCGAGAAAATCGGTATTAGGTAATTATATAGATAGAGAAAGAAAGCTTTCTTTTAAAAGAAATTAAACCCATAGTCGCAATCCCCGTAAAATTAGCAAAATTTTGGCACCGCTTTCAAGAAAATCTGTAAAACAAAAAATTGAACCCTATGGTAATCATCTCAAAGAATTAGAAAAATTTTGACACCTGGTTCAAGAAAATCGGTCCATTAATGAATGAGTAGTTTGCGGACAGACAGACAGACAGAGATTAAAGGATTATTATATTCCGGAAAAATTGGAAAAATATTCGTAACCGCCTTCCCCCAAAAAATGGTAACGAAAAACTATATATTTTATGGCACTCCCGGAAAATTCTACCCCGTTCATATACAATTCTTTGAGATTCGGTCAATTAATTCCTGAAAAATTGGAAGAATATCGTAATCGCCTTCCAAAAAGATCGGTAACGAAAAAACTATATACTTTATGGCACTCCCCGGAAAATTTACCCCTATTTCATGTACACTTCTTTAAAATTTGGTTGAATGAGTAGTTCGCGGTCAGACAGACAAATACAGACATAAGACGTCAGTACTTATATGTATAAGATAGAAAATTCGTTAAGATTTAAATGTTGCTTTAATTTCCATTAATTTTGAGATATCGGGCTATTTCTAATTTTATTAGATTTTTTCAGTCTTTTCTACCCCCTATTTCATATATAATTCTTTAAAATTTGATTGACATTTCAAATTTCGGAGAATTTGTACATACATAGAAGCTTTATGAAGCTAAGTCTAATCAACCAAATCTTAAAGAATTATATATGAAATAGGGGTAGAAAAGACTGAAGAATATAATATAATAGAAAAAATTGCCAATAATTAATACTAAATTGTCAAAAAACATCAATTTGTGAAAAATCTCAATTATTGAGACTGGAGATGTAGCCCTTAAAGGTTAAAATTTAAAATATTCGCAATTTTTCTAATTCTATTATATCTTTCAGTCTTTTTACCCCTATTTCATATATAATTGGTTAAGATTTGGTTGATCAGTTCTGGAGTTATAGAAATTCAGTAAATTGGCACAGACATACATAATACATACATAATAACATATGGACATTTTTTAAAATTGCGATTTTTCGACGTTTTAGACATTCTGAACACATTGGCGTCAAAAACTAAAAAAAAAATTTTTTCTTTGGTCTTTTCTACCCCTATTTCATATATTTTTCTTTAATATTGGGTTGATTAGACCTAGCTTTATATGCGATCAAAG
>JASTWR010002271.1:0-23079 GCA_030770355.1 Harpagoxenus sublaevis
GGGAGTTCCGACTTGTATTTTCCCACCCAAGACACATATCCCGAAGGGGGCCTCTCGTCCCATTCCAATTTTGAGAATCCAGAGCTGCTGGATCAATCGCTTAGCCGCGAATGTAAGCGGCGTCAAAAAACCCAATGGGTCAAAGATTCTAACTAATTCGGAGAAAATGGTGCGTTTTGTGCAGGCTCTGTCCAACGGATTGACCTGAAAGCCAAAGCTGTCCGATTGAGAATACCAGCGAAGGCCGAGAACCTTAAAAAACTGATCTTCAGGTGATTCGAAAGATAACAACGACTGGCTACAGAGTTCCGGATCGAGATCAGCTAAAACCGACGGATGGCTGCTGGCCCATTTCCTGAGTTCGAAACCCGCGGTTTTAAGCAAGGCTTGTAACTGCCGCCGAAGCTCACGGGCCTTTTCTACCGACTCGACGCTTGCCACCACGTCGTCGACATAGACACACTTTTCCAAGACGGCTGCGGCCAACGGGTAACTTATTTTGCCCTCCGCCGCTAGTCTCAATAAGCAAGCGATCGCCAGGTACGGCGAGCACGTCAATCCAAAGGTGACAGTCAGCAGTAAATAATCTGAGATGGGGTCGTTTTCTGAAAAACGCCACACTATTCGTTGATAGTTGCACTGAAAGAGTTCAACCAAGATCTGGAGGAACATCTGCTTGACGTCCGCGGTAAGCGCCACGGGACCGATCCGGAATCTCACTAATACTACGACTATGTCTGGCTGTAATTTAGGGCCGGATCGCAACATTTAATTTAACGAGACGCCATTCAGATCCTTGGCCAACGCGTCAAACACGACACGCAATTTCGTGGTTGCGCTGTCGGATTTGAATACCCCATGATGAGGCAAGTAGAACACAGATCCGTCCACTGGGAACGGCTGCTTGATCAATTTCATATGGCCATTGTCTAAATAATCCTGCATAAACTTACTATAATTTATCTTGAACTCTGCATTCGACCTAAAGCGACGTTCCAGAGCGCGAAATCTATTCAAGGCTATCTGTCGCGTACCGACAAAGCGAGGGTTATCCTTCACGAAAAGATACGATACTACAAAGCGACCCGATACATCGCGACGCGTGGTCCGCAAAAATAATTTCTCGCAACGCTTGTCTTCCTGCGAATATGGCGGGGCCGCAGGGAACTCGTCCAATTGCCAAAAACGACTAAAAGATTCGTCCAGAGAGTCGAGAGTCATAAACGAATGTGTGGGTTGAGGGGCCTGTGTTGACACCGAGCCGACAAGAACCCAGCCGAATACAGAATTGAAGACATCTGGTTCGCCCCTTTTCCCTACACGGCGGCCATCTCGGAGTAGAGACTTAAAAATATCCGCGCCAAGCAAGATGTCGATGGGGCCAGGCCGATGATACTGCGGATCAGCAAGCTCCAGTCCCTCTAAATGTTCCCACGCTCTTTGTTCTATCCGACTACTAGGCAATTGGGCGGAGATACGTGGAAGAATCGTAGCCTCTATTGGGATGCGAGTGCCGCTGATGCCCCGCGCCCGAATCACGAATGAGGTACTGCCTCGAGTGGCAGCCGCCTTAGTGTCGTTCACCGACAAGACTATAGTGTGACGCTTGATCCGTCCGAGACCGCCCCTTCGCATGCAATCTTCCGAAATAAAGTTTAACTGACTCGCGCTGTCCAACAGAATGCGGACAGTGAAGGGACTTCCGTGTACGTCGAGAGCTTCGGCCTGCACCGTTGACAACAATACGATCGCGTTCGATTTTACCACGCTAGTCACGGTGACGAGGGGCTCATTCCCTTGCGGCGACGAACTCTTTTCCGCTTCCGACTTAGAGGAGGCTCCGGCAGCCGTAGGGCTACTCGTCGTGCTCGAACCTCGTTCGAAGTGCAAGAGCGTATGATGTTTGGCTTTACACGATTGACACACCCACGTCGACGGGCAGTTGTTAACGCCATGACCCGCGCGGAGGCAGTTCAGACACAAGTTCGCGGTTTTCTCCGTTGAATGTCCCTCTGGGGGTCAAATTCAAGAACCGAGGACACTTGAATACGAGATGTTGTTCTTTGCACACCGGGCACTCGGCAGTTCGAGTCGCGAGCGACGAAGCCGACGCGGCTTTCCTCGTCGACGACAATGGCAACTTAAGCGACATGCTTGAGGAGCCCGATACAGATGCGAAGACTCGACAGTGATCCGAAAGGAATTTCGTAAGCTGCGTATATCTCGGTATCTCCTCCGCCCGGTGCTCGGATTCGAACTTCTCGCGAAGCGAACGCGGGAGCTTTTCCAACAAGAATTTGAGAAGCAAGTAGTCCCAAGAATCCGTGGGAAACTCCAACAGATTCAATGCCCGCGTATTCTCGATAAAGGTATCCAACAGCGTACGCAAGGACGCGGCCGACTCCGACTTCAACGGCTTGGCGTTCAACATCAAATCCACGTGATAATCTGCCAGATTCCGTTTGCTCTGGTATCGCGAAACTAACGAGTCGTAGGCTATCGCGTAATTATCCGCGGAAAGAGGGAGGTTCTTCACGACGTTGAGCGCTTCCCCTTTTAGCGAGGCCAACAAATATTGATACTTTTCCATAGCGGAAATGTTCCGATTCTCGTGAATGGCGGTATTGTATAGCGCGATGAACGAAGGCCAAAGAGCGAGATACCCCGCGAACTGCGGAAGTGAAATTTTGGGTAGTCGGATAGATGACGTCTGAATCGGGGCCGGAGGGCCCGAGATGGTCGCCCGATCGGCACCAACGAACTTTTCGTACCGCCCGACCACTGCGAAACGCATCTGATCGAAACTCAGGCGGATAACGTCCTCCGCGACGAACTCCTCATCCGAGGCGTTTTGGATTATCTTGAGATGTGTAGTCTCAAAATCCTCGATCAACTTAGACACGGTGGGGTATCGAACGAGAAAATTCGGTCTCTGCGCGACATCCTCCACCGCGAGCATTGAGAGATCATGAATCTCCTTCATCCGCCGCACGCATAACTCGCGCTTAGTTCTCTGGGCCCCACTCATGATGAATGGAAACGGTGATCAACGAAACGACACCAAGCGCTAGGCAAACGAGACTCAAACACGATAGCTATCCAATACGAACGATTAACTACAGGAAGATGATCGCGAGAATATATACTTTCAATAATATAATCTAAGAGTAATAACAATAATATATCGCTGACTGGCACAGGTTAACCGGTTACGACAAAGAAATGCACTCGAGCAATCGTTGCGCTGGATCGGAGCTCCAACAAAGATGTGTTACACGCGACGTTACGACTCGGGGTATACGACGCGAGACTGTGCTGCGTGCGGTATCACGGCACGCGGTATGTGACGCGAGGATGCGTTACGGGCGGCGCTACGACGCTTGGTCTACGACACGAGGATATGTCACGCGCGGCGCCACGACACGAGGTATACGACACGACGATATGTCGCGGACGGCGCTACGACACGTGGTATATGACACTACGACTACGGCGTACGACCGCAAGCACAATCTACGTCACCAGCGTTTACTTACGACAGCGGTATACGACGCGAGCAACTATACGACACAGGCGTTTATTACGACAACGGCATACGACACGAACGGTGTATGCGAATTCACGACAATGCAGATAACGACAATGGCACGTGTTACGACGAGCGAGAAATTCACGCGGGTATTCTCGTCGCGAAGCAAAACTAAAGAATTGCGAACAAGAGATACCGCGCGTGAACGAGAGATTATTAACACGCCACGCGTTATTGCAATTCGCGATTGCGAGAACAAGCGATACGACACGAGCTACGATTACGACAACTTCTTTGGGTCGATTATAATCGCAATTTTAATATCCGATATTCAATTCGAACGATTACAAGAGCGCTAAATATTTAATATCCGGAACCAGTGCCGACAAATAATATTCGATCGATGGCAAATATGTTTTATACGAATTCCCGACGTTCGGAATAATATGTTTTCGAGGCGCACCAAAATAGACTCAGCAACAACGAGGATAATGGGTCGCGCAATTGTTGAGCGCGAGTCCACGTAAAAAAAACTGTGTACGCGCGGCCCGGCTCGCGACCGAGCGTCAAGGTCGCCGACAGTTAGGCGAAAACGTATGGCTTGCCCGAGAATATTCTAGATTTGAATATTTCGGGTATTATATTTTGATAATTATTATTTAATAACGACAATGGCACGTGTTACGGACAACGATGAGTTCGCGCGAACATTCTCGTCGCGAAGCGAAACTAGAGAATTACGGACGAGAGATATCACGCGCGAGACTAGAAAATTAACACGCTACGCGTTATTGCAGCTCGCGATTACAAGCAAGACGAAACTACAACGATATTACGAAAGCGAAATAAGCGAGAGGTCGGCGGTATTTCACTAACGCGAAGATCCGGCTCGAAGGACCACTGAGCGGGGAGGTATTAATGCTATCCCCGGGGGCGAGATTTTCTATGCTCGAAGGACCAGAGGGGGGGGGGGGGGTAATTATAAGCCCCTCACGACTAATTTTATAGCGAGAAAGCGAGTATGCGCATGCAACGAAAAAGCGACTCACCGTTTGGGCGCCCGTCGTCTCCCGGGAGGCTCCGCCGATTCTCGTCCTGTCCCCCGCTCCGTCCCCTGGTGGTCAGATTCGGCCGGGCCAGCGTGCAGGCGAATGCAGCGGAATCCGCGGGACGGCAAGCAGGCACAAAGGCAGGCACAAGCAGGCACAAAAGCAGGCACAAACAGGCACAAAGCAGGCACAAAGCAGGCAAAAGCGCAAGCAGGCGAGGCAGGCGAAAGATCGGTCCCCAAGAGAGGGGGGAGATCGCGATCGGGCGTCCCGAAACTTCGTGCGCGACTGTAGACTTTTTGCGATGAGAGTCTGGCGATGAGTGAGGCTCGCGGTCCTGTAACGAGCCGCGAGCGAGTATTTGCTCCCTTTTGGGGGTAATTTGCTGCCGTCGGTAGATCAACGATGGCAGCACCAATTGATGAGTCGTATTAATTTACAAATCCCGATCGCGATCCACCGACGTCTCGCGACTATTAACAAACATTAAACTAATGACTAAATATATGCTAAACGAATTTAATAAAGCAACTAATAATAATTCTACAAAATGAACAAAAGCAAGGAGAAAATTAAATGCTATAAGATATATACACATGCAGGGCGATACGCCAAACAATGTCATATTTTTCGATAATGAAGAAAATGTTCCCGTATTTTTTAAAATTATTAACATTTTTCATCATCAAAAAAATAAATTTCAATGCATGTTTTTATGTCAGGAATTGATAACTGTTCAGTATAAATCGCACTATAAAGCTTATGTTGTAGATGCCTCATATAAACATACTTTTATTTCTTTATCTGAAATAGAGACTTGTCTTCCATTAAATGTTCATATATTACAAGATGGTAAAATATATATAAATATAGCAAAAAAATAATTTTTTTTATTTTAAATAATTCTATTCCACAAAATAACAATGTCAATATTGTTTGTCATTATATTTTCCACTTAACATAAAATATTGTTTGAAAATAACGAAGCGCTACTTACATAATAACTTTTTAAATCAACGATTATTTAACACAAAGTAGTAGAAAGAACAATAATTAAAAAAGGGAACAGTTCGTCTCTTATCTCGTAGTAGTTTATTCTTCATTAATATAAAAGCGTTATGCGTAGTATTTAAGTATGTACGTGTTTTAGAATGTTTTGAAGATCTTTTCTGATCACTAGCGGAGAAATTTTGGATTTAAGGATGAAAGATAATTAAAATTAATTTAAAGATGTCATTCTTGAGACTTGTTAAATTATTTTTTTTCTTTTTTGAAAGCGAGGAACAATGTTTTACCTTTATTAAGATAGTATACAGATACTTTCTTCTATACTTGTTCCAAATACGTAATTTTGTTCTGTTACGTTTTCTATCTAAAATAAAAAGTAATGTTTTATTTGATGTATTACCACCAAAAAATTGTCATGTAGGTATACGAACCATTTATTTGTTCTAATCGCTTGTATATTTCGGCTTATGTAACATGCACAGTATGTTTTTGCAAATTTATAATAAAGTTTCTTAATTTATCTCAATATGTTTGTGAATATGATAATACCCTTATACAGAAATAATATATAATATTATCAAATTAAAAAACTTTATATAAAATTGATATTTATTATTCAAGATTAAGAACAAAGCAAAATTATAATTTGAGATGTTAATTTTTTAGTAAAATAATAAATTATTAAGGTAAGCTTAATGTACATTCTCATTAAATTAAAAAGTAAATACTGTAAATTGAAACATTTGTATCAAATTCAGACTTATTTACGATTACAAAACAAAGAAAAGTTAAAATTTGAGATACTAATTTTTTATTTTAGTTGAAATGTACATTTCTGTATGTATTGTTCAGCCATTCTTCTTGGATAGACAATTATTGCATTTTATATATTGAGTATCAAGAAAAATGGTTAAATAATATAGGTATGCAAAATTGTACGTTTCAATTGAAATAAAAGATTAGTATCTCAAATTTCAAATTTTCTTTGTTTTGTAGTCGTAAATAGATCTGAATTTGATACAGAGCTTTTTAATTTAAGAATATAAGAATGCGTTAAGCATATCTTATTCTTATTCTGAAGATAATATAATTTTAAAACAAATGTATGAATTTCTTGAATCTAGAATAATATTGTTGACATAAGTAATATAGTACGTTGATTTAAGATTTAATAGTGTTAAATGTAATATTAAATTATATCAAAATAACACTTTAATCTTCTTAATACAACTTTTTTTATTGTTGAAGGAAGATGTTTTTCGGTAATTATGCATAAAAGGGGCATCCTTTCCGATTTGCTTGATTTTTCAGTATGTTGTTGGGGATGTCTTCCCGAGTCATTTCATATATATATACAGGGTGTCCCAAAAAGCTCGGACACCGTTTCACAGACAAATTCTGTGGGACATTCTAAGAAGAAAATTCTTATGCGAAAATGTTGAGGCTGTAATAGTTTTTGAATTATAAGAATTTAGAGTTAGCGAATCAGACCGCCTAAAGTTGGCGCGCTCAGGTGTGGTACATCGCATAGCAAGTGAAGGTGGGCTAGCTTGTGACACACTTCATTTGACAAACTTGACAGTTCGCTGTGCATACGTATTTATTGATATTCCATAATGCTTGCATTAATCTTTATATACAGCAAATTGAACAATCACAGATAAATAAGACAAAGCTTCAAAGTAATTTTCTTGTCGTTTGAATTATGTCAATATCTAAAAACTGAGTCAATGCACAAGAGCACCTTTACTTGCTATGCGATGTACCACACCTGAGCGCGCCAACTTTAGGCGGTCTGATTCGCTAACTCTAAATGCTTATAATTCAAAAACTATTATAGCCTCAACATTTTCGCATAAGAATTTTCTTCTTAGAATGTCCCACAGAATTTGTCAGTGAAACGGTGTCCGAGCTTTTTGGGACACCCTGTATAAGGGTCGGACTCAAATAGTTTCGGAGATACAGGCTGAGAAAGGATAAAAATAATAAATACGAAAATAAACGTTTAATGATAATTTATTCAACACTATCATTAGGAATCTCAAAGATTTCAGCCATTGCATCAAAGAATGCGGTAATCCGAGCGTAAACAAACCAATAGAGTCACTTTGAAAACATAAACAAATAAGCTGTACTACACAGGGACTGCCGCACTTTTCGGCATGCAGGGATGGGTATTTATATACCAATTATTCATCGTACATATAAATATGTACTTTTCATATACCAACTGTTCTCTGCTTTAACAAATATGTGCTTCCTAAGTTGAAGCACATACAAAGCACATACAAAGCACACACTTGGTTGAAATCTTTGAGATTCCTAATGATAGTGTTGAATAAATTATCATTTAACGTTTATTTTCGTATTTATGATTTTTAGCCTTTCTCAGCCTGTATCTCCGAAACTATTTGAGTCCGGCCCTTATATATTATATGAAATGACTCGGGAAGACATCCCCAACAACATACTAAAATATCAAGCAAATCGGAGAGGATGCCCCTTTTATGCATAATTACCTGTTTTTCTTATTAAGCTAATTATATTGTATTCTTCATGTGACAATTATATTATTGAAATGAGATTGTAATATTGTTGACATTTAAGATTATCAAATTCTTAGAAGAAGATTACATATTCTTGCGTATATATGAAACAATGATCGCGTTAATTTAAGTATATAAGTTTTGGTTTAACACTTCTTTTTTTTCTGTGTAATGTTCAAAATGTTAAACAGAAAATTCTGTATAATATTTTAAGGAGAAGATAAATCTTTTAAAACTTAAGGCAAATAAAAGCAAAACGCTGATCTTACAACGAATACTAAATTATAACATATTTAATAACTTAGAACAAAATACAATACAAACGCATCGACCTTAGTTTAGACTCTCTTTAGTATAATATTTCACAATAATCTTACATCAAATCGTTAACAACGCACAAATAAATGTGAAATGTTATCATATTCGTAATACGTAGGTCAGCGGTAAAGTTGTTAGAAAAGATTAAACATAAAGTTCAAAAAAAAAATTCCAAAATGTTCTCTTTGCCAGTAACGAATTAAATCAAGAAACCATTAGCTTTGACCAAACTGGCAATTTTATTTTGAATTACAAATTCGACGTTTCGACACTTGTTTTGTGTCCTTATCGTCGACATCTTCATGTCCTTAGGACAATTGATGGGTTTTACAATTTCTGGACAAGGTGCAAACTGCAATAAGCCCTATCACTAATGACGTCTCAAGTGGCTTTATTATCTTTAATATCTGACTAATATATTCTTGATAAGGACACAAAACAAGTGTCGAAACGTCGAATTTGTAATTCAAAATAAAATTGCCAGTTTGGTCAAAGCTAATGGTTTCTTGATATAAAGTTCAAAGTTTATTGTATATGCCTTTCGGCTTTACAAGGCGTTTTTGCAGGAAACGGTCCCAAAACCTTTACATTCTTTTACTTAAACCCCATCAAACCTGGCCATTGGGCAGCCTCACAACCTGGTACCCATCCCATCCCTTACTCTTCCCTATTCCTTCCGGCCCTCTCCTCCGACTTCCCTCTTCCTTCACTCTCCTGGCTCCATCCATCCTACTGACACCCATTTCCCAGATTGCACCTCCTTCCTCCTTCTCTCCCTCCTTCCTGTACTTTTTCTCGTCTGTCTCTCCTTTCCTATCGTCCATTTCCTCTTTCTATCCTGCCGTTCATCTGCTTCCTGTCTTTTCTTCTCTCCAATCCTAGCGCCCTGCATGAAAAAAAAACAACACAGACCAAACAAACAGAACAAAACAAAAACCAACGGAAGTCACCCTAAGCGCTCCCTCCTTCCTTGTCATCTCCAATCTATTCTCTTCTTCTCCTCAATCTACTTTTTGTCCTCCTGCTTCTCTTTTTCTTCTCTGCTCATCCTTCCTTTCTAACCTCTTAATCTTCCATATACTTGCTGCCTTCCTTCTTTTTTACCCAATCCTCCATTCCTCTCTCTGCTCCTGACTCTCTTATCCTTCATACCCTTCTCTATCAGCCCCCCTCCTCATCCCATTTATAACCTCCTTCCCGTCTATCCACAACCTTTTATTTGTTAAGACTGCCTTCCCTTCAATCTCTCCTCTTTTGCCTTTTCCACCAACTTGTGCCTATAGGCCCTCTCCTCCATCGTCAGCTCCTCATCAATTACTACCTCCCATCTCCTCCACATCTCCTCGCTCCTTCCAACTATGTCCTCCTTATTGTCTTCCTCCTCAAGCTCCATAAACAGCACCTCTCTCTTGTCCTTACCCGACACCCCCACCACCCTTTTTACCGGAATTATTCTTCCCATCACTCTCCATAATTGTTTCCACCAATTCTCTTCTTTCCTGCGGTTCTTCTCCTGCTACTCTTCTCCATATTCTTTTTTTCGCCTTTCTCCCTTTCTTCCTTTTCCTCTCTTCGCTCCATCTCTCTTTCTCTCCTCTCTCTTCTCTTTCTTACTTCCTCCTCTCTCTCCTCCACCATTCGCCACAATCTGCTCTTCTCTGTGATGCATTTCTCTCCTTTCTCTCTTTCATCCTTCCCTTCTTTGTCTTTCCTAACCTCGCTTCTTCCTCTACTCCTTCTATCCTCCTCCTCCATTATCACCCTTCTCTCCGCTTCATTCTCAATCCATCCTTTCACTTTCACCTCGTCTTTTCGTCTCCTCGTCCTACCTCCGTTTTTTTCTCCTCCTCGCTAAATCTCCTCCTTCCTTCACTTCTCCCTTCTTCCTCACTTGTCATCACCTCCCACCAATCTCTGCCCCATCCTTTTTCACCCCATCCTCTTTCACTGCTCTCCCCTCTCTCATCTTTCCATCTCTCTTCCATTGCTGCTCCTCTGCTGCTTTCCTCTACCTTCTCCATCTCTATCTCCTTTTGTCTCCGCTTCTCTTTATCTTCCTTGCCTTGAATCCCTTCAATCTGTCTCTTCTCCACCCTGTCTAACTGCATTCTTATCTCCTTCATTTCCTGTCTAAATTTCCTTCCCTCTCGCCTTACCTCTTTCAAAATTTCCTGTCCTATTCCTTCTAGTTCCTTTATGATTTCCCTTGCCTCTTCCATCCTCTGTCCCACTCTTGGCATCCTCTCTCTTCTTGTCACTATATTAAAGAGAGCCTAGCATTAGTAAATTGTATCTTTACCTATCTCTGCGTCGCCTTTTACCGAACACCTATTGCAGTGACTGCACTGTCTGCCTATAACATTTCACACTTATTTACTCTGTCGTAGCTATTTCGCTCTGCCCCTCTTTTTCTTTCTCTCCGCGGTATGCGCTTCTAACCTACTTGGCTATAAACTCTCGTTCTTCACCGTTTCGGTTTGCGCGCCTTAACGTTTTTTTTGCCTATGCCTTGATGCCTAGCTTTCTCATTCGCTCGTACTCTTCTCTTCCCTTTATCGTGCCGCGTGTATTCAGCCCTCTTTTTTTACACTGCGGCTCACCTGTCTCCTACTTCTCCATCCATTCATGCGTTCTCGAACCTTGTCTCGACATCCCGCAGCGGTGCCAACCATGTTGACACCCAGCGCCGTCTCGAATCTGCACTCCTTCCATCTCTCCGATCCCTCAACGTCGCGCCACCATCGCTCCTCCTCGCACCACGCGCGCCGCTATCTCTGCTTTGACAGTTCCGCGCCCGCGTTTCGCGCACGCACGTATTTCTTTCTCTCTCTTCCTTGTCTCTTACATATATCTCTCTGAGCACGCGCTTCTTGCCATGCCCTCTCCATTCCCTGCTGCTTCCGGTCCCTTTCTATATCGATCCTCCCTCTGCTCGTGCCTCTTCCCCTGGTCCAGCCTCGCTCTAGCCTAACCTCCTTTCTTCCAGCTTTCTTCATCCTGCCTCACTTCAATAATTCTGCGCCTCCGGTTCCTCCTCCAAGTGCTCGGTTTCCTCCGTCGTTCCTTTAAACGCCTCTTCTCTTTCACCACTTTCCTTCGCTTCCTGCTCCTGTACTCCTTCCATAATTCCTCCTTCTCATCTCGGAGCAGCCACCTGCCTCACTCCATAATAAAGTCCAGATTAAACATAAAGTAAATACTGCTCTTTATAAATGAAATAAAATTGAAAAATTAGTTGCAATTCGTATAAGTTTTTCAATGTAAAATTCACTTAACAGACAGTGCATAATATCAATGTCATGATGATCTACCGTCTGGTTTTGGTAACGAAACAATTATGCTTATGAGTTTAAGCGTAAGGTAAAATGAGTACAGAGAAATATCATGAAGCATCATATAACAAAGTAACACTAATAAATAAATAAAAATAAGCATGAATAAAACAGACTACAATTGTCAATTTTGTGGAAGTCTCTCGACAATAGGAGAATAATCATTAGAAATATTTTTTATTTACTAATTTATTTATTAATTTATTTCTATTAATTTATTAGTGTTATTTTGTTATATGATGCTTCATGATATTTGTGTGTACTCGATTCACTTTGCGCTTGAGCCTAAGTCTTCAATCCGTGCACTGACCTCATAAGCATTGTTTCATTACTGAAACCAGACACGGTAGATTATCACGAAATTGATATTATACTGTCTGATAAGTGAATTTTACATTTTTATGAAAAAACTTTTACGAATTGCAGCTAACTTTTCAATTTTATTTTAAACACGATGAGATACATTAACTTCGCCAGTGTATAAATAACCAAATTAAATTTCTTAATCGACGAAGCTGGCAATCACTCCTTACGGTCACAATCGTCAGGACACTTAGACCAAGATTCCGGTCCTTCTATCAAAACGCTTAAATTTAAGCAACTAAAATTAAGATGGAAAAGTTCCCTCTCCCTTCCCAAATTAAATCGATATCGATTTAATATTAAAATTACTGTAAAAACTTATTGCGAAAAATATTACCCCAGCCAGGGTTCGAACCTGGAATCTCCCGCATTCCGTTCGGGTGTCTTAACCAATTCGACTACCGGGGCATGTGGTAATATTTATCGCAATAGTACATCTAAACAATCATAAGATGGAACACCGATATTTACGTCGACGGTGTATATTCAAACACGATGAGATACATTAACTTCGCCAGTGTATAAATAACCAAATTAAATTTCTTAATCGACGAAGCTGGCAATCACTCCTGACGGTCACAATCGTCAGGACACTTAGACCAAGATTCCGGTCCTTCTATCAAAACGCTTAAATTTAAGCAACTTAAATTAAGATGGAAAAATTCCCTCTCCCTTCCCTAATTAAATCGATATCGATTTAATATTAAAATCACTGTAAAAACTTATTGCGAAAAATATTACCCCAGCCAGGGTTCGAACCTGGAATCTCCCGCATTCCGTCCGGGTGTCTTAACCAATTCGACTACCGGGGCATGCGGTAATATTTATCGCAATAGTACATCTAAACAATCATAAGATGGAACACCGATATTTACGTCGACGGTGTATATTCAAACACGATGAGATACATTAACTTCGCCAGTGTATAAATAACCAAATTAAATTTCTTAATCGACGAAGCTGGCAATCACGCCTGACGGTCACAATCGTCAGGACACTTAGACCAAGATTCCGGTCCTTCTATCAAAACGCTTAAATTTAAGCAACTTAAATTAAGATGGAAAAATTCCCTCTCCCTTCCCTAATTAAATCGATATCGATTTAATATTAAAATCACTGTAAAAACTTATTGCGAAAAATATTACCCCAGCCAGGGTTCGAACCTGGAATCTCCCGCATTCCGTTCGGGTGTCTTAACCAATTCGACTACCGGGGCATGTGGTAATATTTATCGCAATAGTACATCTAATTTTATTTTATTTAAAAGGCAGCAGTTATCACGTGATTTACCTTACGTTCAACCTTTTCTAACAACTTTACCGCTGACCAATGTTTTACGAATACGATAACTGCTCGGGGGGAGTGTAAGTCCGTCCCCGGATTCGCGACAATTATATATTTTCCACGATCTCGGAGGACCAGAAAGGGGTATGGTCCCCTCGCAACGATTAAAGTGCACTATGTACGTACGAAAAACGAAAACGAGACAAATAGCAAAGGCGTGCGACTCACCGTTTCGGTGCCCCGGCGCCCTCCTGGGGCGTGCGTTCCGGCGACCTCGCTGTCCTCTCGGCAGCCCTCCGTGATAGCGGGAAGAGCAGGCAGGCAGGCAAGTGTGGAGGCAAGGCGTGCAAGACAGGCAAGCAAGGCAGGCACGACACGTCTCCTTTGCACTTGTGACTTGTCGAAGACGACGTATGAATCACTTGACTCGATCACGACCAATTTGCGAGAGAGAGTTATCTCGACTGTTTCCGAATGAAGAGTGTCCTGTTCGGTACTTTCCGGCTCGCGCTCCTGCGAAGTACGGCTCGAGCGAGTACCATTTCCCACAGTAATTGGGGATGCCACCCGCGGGCGGGCAGCACGAGTCGGGTAAGTTGCGCGAATATTGATAGATAATGATCGCGATCCGCCAACGTTTTGCGCGAGCCACCGTAAGGAGAATTATGTTACCGACTCGCGTAACATGAAACTAATGCTGATTGCTACTAAACTATAATGATTACTAACTAATTGGGAACGCGACACTAATAACTATTTAACTAATTAATAACGCGACTAAAACTACGATATTTACAAGTGAGCGCCGAACAATAACATTTCACTTTTATTCATGCATTGTTGACGATTAGATTTAAAATCATTGCGAAATGGTACACTGGAGAGGGTCCAAACTAATTGTATGACAGAAACGTTTGTATTGTATTTTGTTTTAGTTATTAAACATGTTATTATTTATTATTCGCTATAAGAATTAATGTTGTTCGCTCGGCGTTTTGGTCTTATTTGCTTTCAGTTTCGAAATAATTGTACACCTGGTCAGCGTTATTCATGACTCATGACTTAGGATAAATCTTTTTCTCATAAAAGAAGAAATGTCTTTTTATTTTTTAATACTTTCTTTTAATAATATTTTTTATGTATTTTTTTTAAGTACGAGATCATTTAAATATCTAATTGTTACAGTAAATTTCTCTTAAAGAATTTATTACTTCTGAGTAACTGGGAAAAATTCGTAGAAAGATTCAATAAGTGCTTTGTCTTATAATTTAATTTAAGTTAACGCGGAGATATCTAACAAAACGGATTGTTTAGAAAATAATTTTTGTATTTTAAAATTTTGTATTGTAAAATACACAGTATAATTTTTTGTATTTGTTTAAATTTTCATATGTTGATAGTGGTTATGTGTTATGTCTTAGCGAAACTTTTATCCGTTATCAAAATTTTAAGGAGGTACTTCTAACACGAGTAAAGTGATTTTTAGTGCAAGAAAAAATTATTTCTATTATTACAATGCGTTAGAATATTGGACGCGACGCGGACGCGCGCGAAGGCATAGCGCGGCCGCCGGCCGTGCCACCGTGCCGCCGCGCGCAGCGGAGCGCTCACGCACACTATCAGGCGCGCGGCTCACCGACATGCGCCCGGCTAGAGAACGGCGCTGGTTAGACCGACTTTACTCAATAATTACTGGTCTGTTAAACATTACGGAAAAAAATGGTTCAGGACTTTTTGATTCAGTTTTTAACAAAGAATACCGCTATGTAGTTAGTGGACGGCCTTTAAGTAACACCCTGTATATTTACAATATTGTAAAGTATTATTTAGTTGACTAATTTTGTGGGCAAATTTCTATGTCACACCGAGATTTCCAAACTCCTTTTGACTACCTTTCCACGCTCCCGGTCTTGTTTGTCCAATTTTTGGACTTTAATTTGTGTCTTCAAAGGACCCCGCACTAATTATATGAGAAATTGGATCTCGGTAAAATCGGCTAATTTTTTAATATGTTGTAGCTTATGACCTACTGAACAAAAAATGTAATGGGCACAAAGCTAAATAATGGACAGTTTTTGAGCTACAGCCAGTCAAACACGAAAAATTCGGGTCTGCGCGAGTACTATATCCCTACTCTTTAGCGGAAAATCGTAGCCAGACTGCCGATTTGTTAATTAGCATCACTAAAGAAACAATCCTATCTAAATTCACTGACTACAAAAATAAGTGTCAAAAATGTTCACTGGCTCCCGGACTATTTATAAAGGTGCGAGTGTCGCGCGCTCGCGCAAACACACACACACATACGCACACGCGCGCGCGCGCACACATATACACACACACACACGGGACCAGCCCCCTACCACGTCCATGTCGTTGGTCCTGGGTTATGCCAAGAGTAGGGATATAGTACTCGCGCAGACCCGAATTTTTCGTGTTTGACTGGCTGTAGCTCAAAAACTGTCCATTATTTAGCTTTGTGCCCATTACATTTTTTGTTCAGTAGGTTATAAGCTACAACATATTAAAAAATTAGCCGATTTTACCGAGATCCAATTTCCCATATAATTAGTGCGGGGTCCTTTCTATATCACACCTGGATTTCCACTCTTTTCAATCCCCTGTACACGCTCTCGGCCTTTTTTGTCCAGTTTTTGGACTTTAATTTTAGTTTTCGAATTTCTCTATCACACCCGGATTTCCAAATATTTTTCAATCCCCTGTACACGCTCCAGGCCTTTTTTTGTCCAGTTTTTGGACTTTAATTTGTGCGTTTAGATTTCTCTATCACACCCGAAATTCCAAATATTTTTCAATCCCCTGTACACGCTCCCGGCCTTTTTTGTCCAGTTTTTGGACTTTAATTTGTGTTTTCGAATTTCTTTATCACACCTGGATTTCCAGACTCTTTTCAATCCCCTGTACACGCTCCTGGCCTTTTTGTCCATTTTTTAGACTTTAATTTGTGTTTTCGAATTTCTTTATCACATCTGGATTACCAGACACTTTTCAATCTCCTGTACACGCTCCTGGCCTTTTTGTCCAGTTTTTGGATTTTAATTTTTGGTTGCAAATTTACATATCAGACCGGTTTTTTCACAATTCCCTTTACACACTCTCGACCTTCTTTGTCCAGTTTTCTAACTTTAATTTTTTTACCACCGTAGGGACTTGGAAAACGACGCCCTGAGTCCGAATCAATTGACCTGAACGCTCTACGAGCGTCCGTTGAGGAGTAAAGTAAAAATGAAAAGGTTACTACCGTGTACGATATAGAGGACGGGTCCTGAGTTTGAATCAACAGGCCTAATCGTTCTCTGACCGTCCGTTTAAGAGTAATGCAAAAAAGAAAAAATGACTATCGTGTACGATATAGAGAACAGTGTCCTCAGTCCGAATCAATAGGCCTAATCGCTCTCCGAGCGTTCGTTTAAGAGTAAAACGAAAAAGAAGAAATGACTACCCTGTACGACATGGAAGATAGTGTCCTGAGTCCGAATCTATAGGCCTAATCGCCCTGCGAGCGTTTGTTTAAAAGTAAAAGGAAACAGAAAAAGAGACCATCGTGTACGGTGACTATCCTGATTGGCTAAGAACAACGACAAGTCGTTCGGTGCGATTAGAACCATCTTGATTGGTTCTTGAGCAACTAGAAGTCGTCCCGAGCGATAGGAAATTAGAGAAGTCATCCT
The DNA here is from genome assembly GCA_030770355.1 of Harpagoxenus sublaevis. Classification (NCBI taxonomy): domain Eukaryota; kingdom Metazoa; phylum Arthropoda; class Insecta; order Hymenoptera; family Formicidae; genus Harpagoxenus; species Harpagoxenus sublaevis. The sequence continues at coordinate 17,122 of JASTWR010002271.1, forward strand.
GATTGGTGGAAAGCAACGAGTAGTCGTTTGGCGCGATTACAAGTCATCCTGATTGGCGGAAAGAAACGAGAAGTTGTTCGGTGCGATTACAAGTCATCCTGATTGGTTCTGAGCAACTGCAAGTCATCCCGATTGGTGGAAACCAACGGAAGTCGTTTGGTGCGATTAGAAGTCGTTCTGATTGGTGCAAAAGAACTGCAAGTCGTCCCAAGCGATAGAAAATCATGAGAAGTCATTCCGATTGGTGGAAACCAACGGAAGTCGTTTGGTGCGATTAGAAACCATCCTGATTGGTGCAAAAAAAACTAGAAGTCGTCCCGAGCGATAGAAAGTTACAGAGGCCATCCTGATTGGTGCATAGCAACGAGAAGTCATGACAAGTTATCCTGATTGGCTAGAAACAACGACGAGTCGTCCCGAACGATATAAAGCACTAACAAACTCTCCTGATTGGTTCAGAGCAACGACAAATCGTCCCGAGGGATTACAAGCTATCCTGATAGGTTGAAAGTAATGACAAGTCGTTCGGTGCTATTAGAAGCCATCCCGATTAATAATAAGCAATAAGGAGCCATTTTTATTATTTAAAAGTGCTGAGAAACCGTGCCGACCAACAAAAAGTCGTCTCGAGATAATACGCATCCGTGCGCGAGTCTATATATTCCAGGAACCACGGCATCTCGGTGTCACTTGTGCGTCAGACGCCGGAGCTGTCAAATCGTTTCAACAGGCACCAGTGTGTTATTAGAGTTGTGCGAAATACGATTCTCAACAAATCTGCAGATCTGCTTTCTTGTTGGAAGAGGTACGGTAAGTTTAGATATTATTTGGACTCGTTATTGTAAGTTTATATTATAATATCATACGCGAGACTCGAAACGCTGAGACACGCGAGTAGAGCGCGTGAAATCGACAGTCTCTTTATTCTCCGCGAGGAGGTAAGTTAAGATATTATTTGAACTTGGTATTGTAAGCTTAATATTATACGCGAGACTTGAAACGCTGAGACACGCGACTAGAGCGCGCGAAATCGACACTTTTTATTCTTTGCGAGGAGGTACGGTAAGTTTAGATATTATTTGGACTCGGTATTGTAAGTATAATATTATACGCAAGACTTGAAACGCGGAGACACGCGAAATTGACAGTCTTTATTCTCCAAGGAAATACGGTAAGTTTAGATATTATTTGGACTTGGTATTGTAATTGTAATACTGTATGCGAGACTAAAAACGCTGAAACACGCGAGTAGGGCGTGCGAAATGGACTCTTTATTCTCCGCAAGCAGGTACGATAAATTTAGATATTGTTTGGACTTGGTATTGTAATTTTAATACCATACGCGAGATTCGAAACGCTGAGACACGCGAGTAGAGCGCGCGAAATCGACACTCTCTATATTCTCCGCGAGGAGGTACAGTAAGTTTAGATATTTATTTTCTTTTTTCAGTACAAAATGGCGCATAATTTTGCAAATATCGACGACGTAGAGCGTCTACCGACTCCATGCTCATCGCACGACAGCGACCCGACGATGAGCCCAACGTCGTCGTTTGCCGACGCTGATGTTGCCGATTTGTTTGGAGGCCCAATAAACGTCGGTGGTGAGGACGAGCCTCCGGTTGACGAGGCTCAACGACGGCCTTCTTCCCCCTCCTGTTCTTTTATGTCGTCGTCAGACGACAAAGACGACGACGAGGAGGACGACGACGATGACGACGATAAGGACGAGGACTACAAACCAAAGAAGAAACGCCAACAGTAAGAGAACATGTCTTAATACTTATTGTATTTGTATTTAACATTTTGTATCATTTTTCTTATTTATTTCGCGTGTGAATATAAAAACTGTTTTTTAATCTTACAGAGTGCAGTAGAGGAAGAAGGGCCAGGAGATGCTTACTCTATATTTTTATAGCGTTACGTTAAAAATAATTATGTATTTATAAAAATATATTACACAAAGAAATAAAAGACATATCTTTTATTACATTTCTTTCCTGCGCTTTTGTGGTGACTGCCTCATTTCCCTTTACCTTCCTTTTGTTTCTTTTCTCCCCGCCGATCGGTGGCCGCCACCTTGTCGCGGTGGCGGGGTTTAGGTGCGCGTTCTTCGGGGTGCGCACCAGTGCTGCGATTTCGAGCCCGCGCACACTGGAGAATTTCCCCCTCCACTACGCATACAGAGTGACGCTCGGTCTATCGGTGTGTCGGCTTCGCTCGGCACGCCGAGCGATAGGGAGAATATTACTCCCTCCTTGTCGCTCTCACTTAGCTCGCGCGATCGACGATGTTTTTACGCTGGAAATGCTTTCTCGGCATCTCGGCGTGAATGCCGTGAATCTGAGTTGCCGGTGCATGTTAATCAAAGAGCGATCTTTGGAATAATGTAGAGATAATGTAAAAATGATTAATAAACATTTAAAAAATTAAATCAATACAATAAAAAAAATTGTATGTAACATGTAAAAAAGTATGTTGATCATTCTTGCAGAAATTTTTATGCTTCGATCCTGACCTATACTCCTATTATTTTGACAATTCTTTTCCGTAAAAGAGAAAACACGTATTTTTTTGTTTGGCCTACGATTAATATTTCCGACTGTAATATTTGTAAGAAGTTGAATTCGTCGGTAACTGTTATTTTTAAGTTAATTATTATCTTGGAAATATTCAATTTTATATGTACGTATGGGGTATTTTCGTTAAGAAATATATTTATATAAATACTATATTTTATATATTATTTATTTATGTCGAATAAACTGATATCTATGTATATACATATACATGTTCCAGGATATTGAACTAAATAAGAAAGTTATATACATATCTATTGTATAATAAGGATAATAAGGATAATAAGTTAATACCCATGTGGGAAATAGCTACTGGCGAGATAATGGCCCGGTACCGATTTCTAACACCGAATATTGGCACTGTACTAGATGCCAGTACAGGTGCGATACTGTTAAAATACTGGGATGATAGAATTGGGCCAAGACTCAAATTACAGTACTACTGTGGTACAGGATTCCGGTATTGCTGCAGTACTGATTCCCACTATTGTAACAGCATTAAATCAGTACCGATTCTCAGTATAGTAACTGTACCAAAAATCAAAACCAATTTCCATTATAGTAACAGTATTATATATCTGTACCAATATCCAATACTACAACAGTACTAAAAATCAGTACTGATTTCCAATACTGTAACAGTATAAAAAATCAGTACTGATTCTCAATACTGCAATAGTATCGAAAATCAGTACCAATTTTAAATATTGTAATAATACGGATAATTAATCAAACCCAAATTACTAATACTATAACAATATTGCATGTTGTAATACCAATAATACTATTTTCATGAAAATTATAATCAACGCGATTGCTATAAAAGTAACAATTATTTTATTATTACTATAACAGAATTAATTCTATATATCATAATCATACTTTTTACGTAAATATATTTAAAAAAGATATTAAAATATGTACATTTGATTATATAATAACATAATTTATTGCATACGTAAAATATAACAGAACATAATATAATCAAATTTTTTTGACATTTTTAAACAAGATTACTAAATTGTGTGTGCTTTCTTCTTTCCCCAAAATGTGTATAATTTTTAAGTGGTATTTGTTTTGTCACTATTATCTCTTTCTTTGCGACCTCCGCACCGATCTACTGCTCCCAAAAACCAACGACTCATGGAAGAATTAATTTCTTTTCTTTCTTTAGCTCCCAACTTACTCATGAGAATATCTATCAAATAATTTTTTATTCTTACATTTGCGAGCCGTTTTCCCGCGAGCTCGCCACTCGCGGGGGCGTTCCCGCAAATTAATTCAATTATTCGTCGAGTCGCGAAAGGCAATACGCGAAAACTGGGCGTCAGGTGCGATTACGCGCACCACGTTTTTACTTAATCACACGTCCTTCCCTCAACAGAATCGTCGCGATATCATCTCAGCTCAAGGCGGAATTCGTGATGTTAGTCATGGGGATGAGGGGAGGGAGCGTAGCGCACAAACACAGATAAATAAAGCCAAAGCGAGTGCGGTTATAATAGGATAATAATAAAATATATTTCAGTAAAGCTCGCAAAGAATGATCAGTCGGAAACGAATAGCGAAGATAACGGAGAAGATACGGATGTGTGTGTGACCCAACGATATGCAATCTCGGTACGAAGCTCTAACCGCGCGCGGGACACGGAGACGGACTCGAATCTAACACGCTGACACGAGCACGCGGTCGTCCATCCGACACACACGCGAATATGCACTCATCTATCCACCCGAACGTCGCACGCGACTATACACACATACACGCAACGCGAGGCATACCGTGCGCTTTCACGGAACACGGAACGCTACCCGCGTATACACGAAATACGACACAAAGTCGGCTCAAAACGCCAAATACGCGGCCCGCCACACCGCTCCGCACCCCCGATGCACACCACGCGACACACGATGCACTCGACTGTGCGATCGCCCCGCGCGCCCGCGCGGGTCAACAGCTGATGCGGCACCCGGCACACATAACACGCAACCGCGCGCCCGGCGCGTGATCGTCCCCCGTCGCTCCCCGGCGCGATCCCTGTCTTCTTACGCGCCTCTAATTACCCGCGGTACGCGGCACAATAGGCGGGCGCGAGGTCACACACACGCGCGCGGGCGGGACTCGCCCCGCAATCACACACAATTACGTACACAATGACTACCGGTCGCGACGAAGTCCCCGAGGAGGGCGAGAACACGCGTTAACTCAAACTCGATCCGCTCTCGGACGGCCCACACAACGTTCACTCGACGTTACGGTACACGCAATATTACGGTATTTCTCGACAAGCACTTTTTTACACGACGCGATTGGCGGACACGAGGGCACCGGCCGCGAACGGAATCACCGTTTAACTTTGCCTACCGGAGCGGCGGTCTCACACACAGAAAATCCTCGCTGGATCCGCTGTCGATGGTCGGGATCGGCGGCTCTCGTCACGGCTGACACGGTAGTGACGATCCTGCGGCCCGGCGGGATCACCTCGGGCCCCCGCGCTTGCGCACCGAATCCGCTTCCTGTCCCAGCCATCCGCGCCATATCCTGCTGCCGAATTCCTCCTTCCTTGATCCGCTCCACCGGCCCGCGGTATTTGAAACGGGCGTGATAGGGTGAGTACGGCTGGCCGTGTCGTTATCTCTGGCCGACGTCCGGCGGGCCCGGCTGGCCAGGCCGTGATCGCGCCGACGGGCATATTCTCGCGTCCGTCGGAGGCGGCGGGACCGTCCGCCCGCTCCTGGGGGTGGCGGCTCAGCGTCCGTCGCGGACCTCTGCGGGGCGTCCCCCTCAAGTGTCCTTGTGCTCCTTCGGCGGCGGTATGGCTCGGGACGTGTGCGGCGGCGCGGCGGCGGACCCATCGGTGACCCGCCTGACGGCCACCCCGTCTCTCTCTCGCCTCTCCTCCACAGCTTCATTCAGTCCCTCGATGCGGCTTTTAAGCCGTTACAACATAATTTGACCCGCTCCGGCTGCAAAACGCTCAATATATCTATTAATATCATTCGCCCCCGCTCGGGTAACCCCGCCCCCGACCTTACCCTCGGCCGAGCTCCGTCCGGGAGGAGGGCGCGACTTTTGTCACGTCACACATTATAAAATATATCATTTAATAGGAACATATTTTAATAAATATTAATTATGTAAATATATTAATATAAATTTTTTATTAAATAAATAAATTATTAAATCAATATTTAAATAAATGTTAATGTGTGTATATATATTTAATCAAATTTTATAAGGTAATATTAATTTAATAGAAACTAATTTATTAGTAACATACCCATAAGTAGGCTGTACATCTTCGTTTTACTAGTTTAATTTTTTATTTTCATTTTTTGTCAACCAAAAGCAGTAAACAATATTTGGACATTTTTAGTC
>JASTWR010002270.1:0-23080 GCA_030770355.1 Harpagoxenus sublaevis
TGTTCAAAAAGGTAATTTCGCCCAGGTATCACGCAGTTTTTAGTGATACGCATCTTATACACAGTACGTGTAGGAAGGTAATAAAGGTGTTATAAACTATTATTTCTAAAGAAACAAAAATTTCATATTTTGCTTAGTTTTAGAAAATAATAGTTTGTAACATCTTTAGTTTTACACCCTGTATATATTTTACTACATAAAATATATGATCGTAATGTAGTGTGATTAATGTTAATCTTCTTGGAACAATAAATATTATGAAAGGGAAATACAATTTATTGATAGAAAATTAATTATGTTGCATTTAGTAAAAACAATAACTTATATGTAATAAAATACAAAGTGTATGTGGTTTCGAGTATTATGTAAAAATAAAATGTGCACTATATTTTCATAATACTGCTTATATATACATATATTATTTCTTACCAACTTTTTCTAAAAATAATATATAAATATTTTTTGAACCATTAGGCCATCGTGCTTTTTTTTATAATTATTTACATTATCATCAACTGCAACATCATTAAATGCAATCCAAAATCTGTCTGGTCCACACATACTTGTAAACAACCTTGTTCAATAGATTCACCATAATGAAATATAGCATTCATTACTTTATACTGCTGTTTAGCTATCGATACTGTAGTTTGTTGGTATGTCAGTTAAATTAAACGTCTGTGGTATTTTTACTACTTATTATCCGTGATGAGAACAAAATTAAATGAATGATAACTATTTCCTTGGTCGACGTAATTCATTTTTAACCTTTGTTGTGCACCTGGGTGGGATCCACCCCAGCGTACTTTCAAACGCGGTTTTCTAATACGTACAATGCGAATCGGGACCTGTGCTGCTATCTACCTGTAGTCAGTAATGACACTTCAAGATCCTACATAGTTTTGCCCGCCCGGCTTTAGTCTGCTCTTGGCAGTGGTGACAAAGTGACGTTCCGAAATTCTGGGGTGTGAAACACCCCATGTGCACAGTACGTATAATTTTATGAATAATTTCACTTTTATTTTGTCGTTTTTTTTTGGCTTATTAGTGCGTAAATAATGTGAATAATAGTGGGAGAGAGCTTGTTTTTTTTCTTTCATGAATACATATATTTGTAATGTCTGCAGATGGCTTATAATTTGAGAAATGCCCTATTCGAAGCAGCTACAGGTAATGGACGAAGAATCCAACGGCTTCGACGATGCTGCATCCGATAATGAAGCCGACCACGTTAGCGAGTTCTCAGCAAGTGAGAGTGAGAGCTCGGGCGGAGAAACTTCCGACGAAGATTTGGAAAATGCCACGTTGGAACAGCGTATTCTTCAATCTCGTGCACGCGGTCGACCTCAAACGAAACTAAGAGGAAAGGAAAAAAATTACGTGTGGGACACACGTGCTCCAGTAAGAGCATCAGGTAGGCATTGTGTTTATTTTCGTTAACTGCGCGGCCGTATTTGTTTTTGTCTCGCTATTTTCACGCTCACTAGCATGCTCTCTTTCACTGCCTTTCACTCGCTTGGTACTAGCTGTCTCAGTCGGCTTTGTCACTTTTTCGTTCCGCTTGATAAAGATATATTTACACGGTAGATATAATCAATTCTCATTTTATAATTCGAGTAAATTTATGTTATATTTTTTTTCTTTATTTTAGGTCGTCGTAGTGATGTTTATGAAAAGATAACTCCAGCACCGGCTGGCCCAGCAGCTAATTTGAATTCGATCGAAGAGTTTTGGGATATTTTATTCCCACAATCAATAATAGAAATAATTGTAGAGCACACAAACAGTAAGATTGAAGATACCTGTGCTATGCTCATTGAAGAGGAGAAAGAGTTGCAAACTTACCACCACCATACCGACGTTCCAGAGATGAAAGCTTTCATAGCCATTCTTTACTATTCAGGTCTATGGAAATCTTCAAATGTAAATAACAAGCAGTTATGGAGTAAAATGAATGGCATCTCATTCTATCGATGCGTAATGTCCCTACATCGTTTTCTTTTTCTGAGCACGTGCTTGCGCTTCGACAATAAGCGACAAGAGATAAGTCGGATAAGTTTGCGCCAATTAGAACCATTTGGGATATTTTTTATAACAAACTGCGGACATTGTTATACGCCCCACCGCGATTACACGGTGGATGAACAGCTGTTGGGTTTCCGAGGTCGATGCTCTTTTCGTGTATACATGAAATCTAAGCCGGACAAATATGGCTTGAAACTCTTGTCTCTAAATGATGCGTCTACATCTTATATGGTAAACAAATATTTATATTTGTGTAATACTTTTTTTAGTTTATTTGTTATAAATAATTAATTAATATTTTCAGATTTTTGCATTGCCGTACTTAGGAAAAGAAAGCACGGCCCACGTTCCTAGAGGTCAGATTCCCGATTACTTTTTACGACATACAAGTGCTATTATTCATAACACGAAAAGAACGATAACATGTGATAATTGGTTCACGAGCATCCCAATCATGGAGACATTGATCAAAGAACCCTACAAAGTTCCCGTAACAGGAACAATAAAAAAAAATAAGCGCGAGATCCCCGCAGAGATAAAGGTAGCGTCCAAAAACCCGCCTGATAGTAAATTCTGCTATTCACCGAACATTACTTTAGTTTCGCATACGCCTAAAAAAATAAAATTGTTCTGGTAGCCTCATCATTCATACATTCGTCACAAGTAGACTCGAACGGAAAACCAGCAATAATTACTCATTATAACAAAACTAAGGGCGGTACAGATGCGTTCGATAAACTGTGCCATGCTTTTACCGTTACCCGGAGAACAAATCGCTGGCCAGTGAGGATTTTCTTCGGGATGTTGGACCAGGCGGCAGTAAATGCTCGAATTTTGCTACAATGCAAATTTGTCAATGAAAATAATATACAAAAGTCACAGCCCAATACTGCTTGGAAACGCATCTACATTCACCTAGCAAGGGATCACCTGCAAGAGAGGTACACGACATTTTCCCTACGTCCATAGTAAAATTGGAGATCGCAGGAATACTGGGCATTACTAAGGACAATCCAGAGACGCTTGAATTAAAAAATTACGATAAACAGCAGCGATGCTCACTTTGCACGAGAAAGAAGATATGAAAACCAATGTGGGGTGGCCCATTGTGCGAACGCCCTATGTGTAACAAGCATCGATTGCCTTTGTGCGTTGACTGTGCCCATATAGAATGATATTTTTTCCTAAAATCTTGTAATTTCTTTTATATTTGTATCATTTTACATTATTGTGTGTGATAAGAACTCAAAAAGCTGCCAATAAAACGATTATTTTGAAAATAAACCCATATTTCTTATAATACTCAATACTCTCATTTCTTCCAAAAACGCGTGACTTCATATAGCAAAATAAATATACTTTTTCAACTCCGCTATAAATTAATATTTTTTCCTTCAAAGTGTAGTATTGTGTGGCGTTCATGTTTGATGAAATTCGATATGAACTCAACGGCGTGGAGATTGATCGCAGCAGAAACGTTGGAATAACCAGTACTATCAAGAACTATGTATCGCTAACGTACGACAATGCTTCGATCATGCGGAACGCTGGATGGGACATTGCATCAAACATACCGGAAGGATATTTCAACTTTTGCGTACCGCTCAAGATGTTGCTGGGTTTTTGCGAAGATTACAAACGCGTGGTTGTTAACGCTCGTCACGAATTAATTTTGATACGAGCGCGTAGCGACAATAATACCATTGTGGGAGATCCGACGACGGAGCCGGAAGTCGAATTGTTTAAAGTACAGTGGCGAATGCCTCATGTTACGTTAACGAGGTCAACAGCTATCGATGCTGCGCGCCTTGGAAAACGGGCGTTACCTGAGTATAAGTTTCCGTTCTTGGGATCTGTACGAGTATCCCCTGCTGCAGAGCACAACGAAGCATTCATGGGCCGTCAAAACTGCGACTCAGCTAGAAAAACCGCGATATGTCATCTTTGCTCTCCAAACTGGCCGAAAGAATGTTATGTCTCGAGATGCTAGTCGATTCGACCACTGTAACTTGACCAACGTGAAACTTTATCTAAACTCTGAATTTTATCCATACGACGATATGAATCTAGACATTGACAAAAAACGATACGCCATCCTTTTTTATATGTATGCACGTTTCCGTAAAGCTTATTACGGAATCGATTGTTACGAAACGTTGTGCACCGTGGTCACATTCCTGACGCATGGACCTTTTGTGGTCATTGATTGCTCGCGAACAGAACGAGTCCGTCAAGAGCGCCACCGTGGATGTGCGAATAGAATTTGACTGCAAAGAGAATGTACCCGCGAATACTACCGCCTATTGTCTCATTTTGCATGATCGCATAATCGAATACAGCCCGTTGTCGAACGTAGTGCGCAAGATCACGTAAATTGCATTATCTGCAAATATTCCGATATAAGAGAGGAAGATGCATCGCGATAAGGTACAGTACAGATCGCTCCTTCGTTGCATCATGATCGTGCCAACGTTTGTCGATCTGCAAGGATTCACCGTCGGGATGAAATTTGTCGTGAAGGAGGTGGCGGTGTTGCGAAAGGGGGTCGTTCTGGCGCATTACATTTTTACAAACCCCATGCCGTGGAGTCTCCTCACAAAATCCGACAAGTCGTGTGCTTCCTGGTTGATTAGAAAATCACCATGGATTACAATGGGAAGACGGAAACGTACCGTACAGCATGGCTGAACGCATAATTACATCGGCCGTGCTTGGTACAGGAGAGGATGACGATGACGACGACGACGACGACGAGACGCCACCGACTCTGGTGTACGTCAAGGGATGTCAGAAACTAGAATGGCTGGTGGATCTGCTTGAAAATTATGCGAGCAAAAACCTAATCGTCGAGACTCTGGATGCGGATTATGAAGATATCGAATCTTTAAATAATCTAGATGATACTAATACATGCGATGTGGAAACCATGTTAAGAATTGCGCATTACAAAATGTATTAAAATTATTTAACTGGTGGTCACGCCAGAAAGAGTTTAAAATTTTTTTAAAAATAAATAAATAAATAATATAAACTTTACAATGTTTTATTTCCTTTTCCCTTTCCCCTTTGTTAGTGGTTAACAAATGTTTGAAAGATGCGTTGGCTTTCTTTGCGTTTCTTTTAACGTTAATTTTTTTCCATTTCTTATAGAATTTTTTAATAACTTCTACGTAGCAGCGCTGACATTGGTGCTTGAAATGCTGAAGGAAGGGGAATAATCCCTTCCTTTCCCTTATATAATTTTGTTACATCAAAGAATCATACGCGATCCTTACATGTTCAGTCTTGCATCAGTCACCCGTGTGGAAGCAGTTTGAATCTTGTAACCAACAGCGATGTACTCCTCTGTGGGAAGCAGCACAAATATAAATTGTTACGTGCCGATTCCTTGTGAAACTGCATCGAACCAGAGTAATACGTAAGTATTACTTTGCACATATTTTTCCAAAACCTATTTTTCCATAAATCATTTATCTATTTTATTCTTTTTCTACAGTTTTCTCGATAAATCAAAACCTCGTTATACGCCTCGTATCTTGAGCAGACGATTCGCATTGACACCAACTGCTTATAAGTATTTGGAAATTGGGATCAGCGTGAGACCTCCACACAGTTCTTTTGTGGAATTGATCCTTGGCGACAACCGAGGAAACCGAATCGCGATGCCCTATGGAACATAGACAACGATCATGGAAAGACGCACGGACATCGAAAAACTTATAGAGTCAACCACATTTTCATCGCTGTCTATACAAGAACTAAAAATGGAACTCGTTAAAATGCGCGGTGAAAATAATGTGAAACTTACGTTACGCGACACATGCTTGTACATGAAGCCGTCAACCGTACTGTTTCTATTTGAGCTCGAACAGTGTCTCGATAATGTATACGTCGAGCTAGCACCGCATGCGAGAGAGGTAGATGATAAATGTAGAGAATGTGCGAAGATCTTAATAAAATATCATTTCCGAAAAATATGACGCCGCTAAAATCTTGCGCAGCGTTTGTGATAAAAATTCAATTTTAGAATGTGAACTAATAGCGTATGCTATAGATAAAATTTTGTATAATGCCTTGTGGGAGAGACCTATTGATGTATGTGAGTGATATAATCCCTTGCTTAAATGGGGATATGATGTAGTAGGTTAATGAATAAATAAATGTACAATAACACGGTAAACAATTTTAAATTATTTTCTCCTTCCTCTTTCTTCTCCTCTATTCCTTGTTTAAATTATGCGTTGCAATAATGTCTCTTTCTTAAACTATAAATTTAAGGAACTAATAAAAATGATTAAATTATTTAAAATATTAAAATACCGAGGAGGAGGAGGAAAGTTCGAGAACGCGAAGGGAAATGAGTCGAGCGAGAGAAAGAAAACGCAGTACGTGACGTTACAACTCCAAAATGGCGTCGTGAAACATGTTCGAACACGAAGCCCTCGACAAAGGGATCTCCACAGAAAGGAAGAAAAGAAAAAAAGACAAACCGACGTCACGATAATTTATTGTCGATGTCATAAATTATAGCTGATCACTCTTAGGTTATTTTAAACATTACACTATGTCCCGACAAGCGCGCCTAAATTCCCCCTCCCCCTCCCTCTCCAACGCGGACCTATCAACGCAATTGCACGATCCCCCTCCGGGATCTTGCTCCACGGGCCCCACACCCCCCACCACCGGGCATAGAGAACACCTCATAGGGCACGCTTGCGACTAACATCGCGGTCGATATGTATAATGGATAAACAACTTATTAAATCTTGTTCGGTATGTTATCTACGTACAGTTAGCAATCGTATGTACCATCGGACTAATTCGGATGGTAAAAAAAACCACGTGACTAGTTTAGATGGTAAAAGAAATCGCGTGACCTCGATCGATATTATCGACCGTGATCTTGGTCGCGAACGCCATCTATGAGTCCTCTAGGTACTACGTGGAACCCCCTGCCATGCACCTCGTCCCACATCTGGCATCTGGGTTAGAACTGTCATAGACTACCTACTAACGAGACATCCGAGTGTATGTCTGCGCTCTTCTACCCCCCCGAACCTGACCGAGCCGCGCCAAGCCGCCGCCGAGCGACCAGCGCACACGTAACAAGCAACGGCAGGAATGGTGTTTCGTGGCGCGCGCGCGCGCGCGGCGGCTAGGTATACTGCCGTATACATAAAAACTGCGCGCGCGCGCGCCGCGGGACACCATACCTGCCGGTGCTTGTACACGGCACCGTCAGCTGTGTGCGTGTCCCCACCATGCGCGCAGGCAGCGGGCAAAACAGTACCATTGGCATCTCTGCGCGGGAGTCCGACTCGAACTTGGCCACCAAGGTCGCCAGATCTTACGCCGATGGACTTTTTTTTCTGGGGGTACATAAAAGAATATGTTTATCGTAATCCGATAAACAATCGGGAGGAGTTAGAAGGACGGATTATAGAAGCAATTGCTTCCATTACTCCTGAAATGATCCACAATGCTGGAACAAATTTAATTCGACGGGCACATCTTTGTATAGAATTGGGAGGAGGACATTTTGAACATATGTTGTAATAAATTTTGAATAAATGTTGTTATGCAAGTTTAAATCTTTATGGCACGCCGTTTTGCTATTTAATTTACCATCATAAAAATTATACGAAATTTAATTAATACTCAAGGAAAAGAAATTATTATTAGACATACTTATAATTCATCGAGTTATTATTAAGCTATTACATAATTAAAAATGCAGAATTAAAATTATGTCTAGAAAAAATATTAATTCTAAATTTATTTTATGTTAATATTAAAGAACTTATTCGACCGTATATTCATATCAAACCAAATCAAATTAGCATGATCGCCACGACGGTCCAAGCTTAGATCTTAATAGCTAAATATTATTTTATTGTGTGACACACATATTATCCCCTCCTTCCCTTTTAGTTAAATCAATTTCCTCCAACTCTTGAAAACTATGCTCCGACTAGATTTGTCAGACTTAAAAACACAGCCCCCGCCGGAATAGCAAAATTCAACTAATGATGTTAAAGAAATTATTACGAAAAATATTACCCAAGCCAGGGTTTGAACCTGGAACCTCCCGCTCTCCGTGCAGGCGTCGTCCCAATTCGACCAATTCGACCACTGAGGCATGTGGTAATATTTATCGTAATAATCTGTTAATAATAATTTAAGCGTCAACTCTCTTGGCCAAGACGTAAAGGACCGTCGTGGCGATCATGTTAATTTGATTTGGTTTGATATGAATATACGGTCGAATAAGTTCTTTAATATTGTTTATTTACGTCTTGGCCAACAGAGTTGACGCTTAAATTATTATTAACAGATTATTACGATAAATATTACCACATGCCTCAGTGGTCGAATTGGGACGACGCCTGCACAGAGAGCGGGAGCTTCCGGTTCAAACCCTGGCTGGGGGGTAATATTTTTCGTAATAATTTCTTTAACATCATTAGTTGAATCATTTCGCTATTCCGGCGGGGGCTGTGTTTTTAAGTCTGACAAATCTATTCGGAGCACAGTTTTCAAGAGTTGGAGGAAGTTGATTCAACTAAAAGGGAAGGAGGGGATAATATGTGTATCACACAATAAAATAATATTTGGCTATTAAGATCTAAGCTTGGACCGTCGCACAGTGGGCAGAAAGTGCCTCTTTTTGGACAAAAATCTGCTGACAATTCAAATCTTTATCGATTTTAATGAATTTTTTTTTTAAATACTCGGGGAATCATCCACTATAATGTGTCACTGCTACAAATGCAAAATGATGCGATCTAACCTCACAAGAATCCATCAAGTCCCCTGCAAAATTGGAGACACTGAACGTCGAAATGCCTAAACTTTTAAAACCTCAACCTTTATACCCTAAACTTTTAAACCTTAAACCCTTAACCCTTAAAAACGTAACAAAGGTTATATTTTGCTGTCGGCATTAGCATTACCCAATATGCACCACGTGGAGGTTGCTCGATCAGTCTTTGCACATCATTTAGCCCTGAAAAGGTCCGATTTTAGATTTGTTTATTTTTTTGAAATTTATTTTTAGGGGAGGGCGCGAGGGCCGGGAAACGGATTTGAATAAAACTTATTCCTGTAGTAACCCTTCACTAACAGTGAAAACATAGTAAAGCGCTAGCGCGCAACTCTCAACCGTTTTCGAGATAGAAATTTGTGAAAATCTTGCGACGCAAGTCTACCGGTTCGCTAGCGCTGAGATTCGACAAAGTGGCGTACGCGCGCAGCTAAGGCGCGCGGCTGCTAGTTGCTACGCCGCCGGCCCGGGTTCGATTCCCGTTGCTTTTGCAAATCTTTTTTTTTTCATTTTTTTTATTTGCATTAATAATAAAAATGTTGATTTGAAGCAAAATAAATAAATTTAATAATTTTAACAAAAAATAAACAAAATAAAGGGAAATGCTTACCTTACCTTTACAAAATAATTTCAATACACAGTAATTAATAATAATTATTTCTCGCTGCTTCAAATGTTATAAACAAAGGACAATGATTAATTGTAAGTTGGAGCACTTTTGAAACGAGATGAGAATTTTTTGTCAGTCTTATTTCGAATAAAGAACGTATTCTTCTTTCTTGAACGCTCTTTACCTGGTGTGGTGAGTCCCCCTCCAAACTATATCTCTTTGTGACGTAAGCTACGAAGAAAAGAACAAAGGGAAATAGCATCTCGTGAAAATGCTATAAAAATTCATTCTCTAGTTCACCACCAATTAAGCGCTCCTTCTTTCACAAATATGATAAAATATGCCTGGTATGCTGCAAAATTAGTGGAAGAGAGAACCTTTTTTTCAAATGTCAACGAAATCTGCTTTCCAATAACGCTTGGAAAGCAAAACTGTAGCGTCTGTAAAGAAATTTCTTTTATAAAATGTGCCTGGTGTATGATATATCTTTGTTTTAAATGTTTTTACGATAATTATCATGCAGGACATTGTGAACGATATCCGCAGGGCATCGAAAGTAACAATGAATAAGTCATTAAAAGCCTTCTAGAAAAAAAAATATATTTCTATATAATATCAGTATATATATATATATGTATATTTCTTTATATTCTTGTTCATTGATTAAATAGTATAAAAAATAGTTCATTATGTTTTATTATTTCAAAAATGCTCCAACTTACAATTAATCATTGTCCTTTGTTTATAACATTTGAAGCAGCGAGAAATAATTATTATTAATTACTGTGTATTGAAATTATTTTGTAAAGGTAAGGTAAGCATTTCCCTTTATTTTGTTTATTTTTTGTTAAAATTATTAAATTTATTTATTTTGCTTCAATTTAACATTTTTATTATTAATGCAAATAAAAAAATGAAAAAAAAAATGATTTGCAAAAGCAACGGAAATTGAACCCGGTCAGGCGGCGTAGCAGCCGCGCGCCTTAGCTGCGCGGCTACGCCACTTCGTCGAATCTCAGCGCTAGCGAACCGGTAGACTTGCGTCGCAAGATTTTCACAAATTTCTATCTCGAAAACGGTTGAGAGTTGCGCGCTAGCGCTTTACTATGTTTCACTGTTATTGAAGGGTTACTACAGGAATAAGTTTCATTCAAATCCGTTTCCCGGCCCTCGCGCCCTCCCCTTGTTAGATTTATAATTTCTTTTAATTTTTAATTTTTATTTATTTTTTAATTTTTTAAATTTTGTTTTAACGTGAGTGCGTGTTGTGCGTATGCGTATGTATAGGTATATGTGTGACAGCGTGTGTAAATTTATATGTAAGTAGCTGTGTATTGAGTTTCCTCGGTAGGTAAGCGCGTTTCCATATTCTCCTTCTGATTTAATCGTTCTTTAAAAGCAGCTCCTCAGCTTCTGTTGACAACGCTTTCTTTATTCTGTCCTCTTTTATTCTTAGAGAACCACACAACACACACTCACGCTAAAACAAAATTAAAAAAAAAAAATTAAAAATTAAAAAAATTATAAATCTAAAGATAAAAAACATTTCAAAAAAAATAAACAAATCTAAAATCGGACCTTTTCAGGGCTTAATGATGTGCAAAGACTGATTGAGCAACCTCCATATGTGGTGCATATTGGGTAATGCTAATGCCGCTAGCAAAATGTAACCTTTGTTACGTTTTTAAGGGTTAAGGGTTTAAGGTTTAAAGGTTTAAGGTATAAATGTTGAGGTTTTAAGAGTTTAGGCATTTCGACGTTGTGTCTCCAATTTTGCAGAAGACTTGATGGATTCTTGTGAGGTTAGATCGCATTATTTTGCATTTGTAGCAGTGACACATTATAGTGGATGATTCCCCGAGTATTTAAAAAAAAAAATTCATTAAAATCGATGAAGATTTGAATTGTCAGCAGATTTTTGTCCAAAAAGAGGCACTTTCTGCCCACTGTGCCGTCGTGGCGATCATGTTAATTTGATTTTATTTTATGTTATAGCATAAAATTTTTTCGGAAATTACAATTATGTACATTATGTAATTATTTCCTAAATTTTTATTATGTAGACACATAATTTTATTTCTTGAATTTCTATTATGTACTTAATCGTAATGCACGAATTTTAATTATGTACATAATTTTAATTCTTGAATTTCTATTATAAACATAATAAAAATTCAAGAATTAAAATTTTGTACATAATGGAAATTCTCAATAAATATTATTTCTTAACATGATAAAAATTTCTTTTAATTTAAAATTTAATATAAAATCTAGGGTTAAAATGGCAGAAGAGCACGTAATTCTAATTTTCAATTTTTATTATGTCATGGCATAATTTTTATTCACTGAATTTTTTATTGTCGTAGCATAATTTTAATTCATAGAATTACTATGACAGCTTACATAATTTTTATTCCTGCTATTATTATTATGTTTCGACATGACAAAAATACATTAATATTATCTCGTGACATAAAAAAATGAATTAAAATTACGCCGACATAAAAGAAATTCCACATTAGGCTGTATCTTTCTCTATGTATGGCACGCCGTTTTGCTATTTATTAACAAGATTTTTGTATTTTGAATTAATTTTATGTCAAGACATAATTTTAATTTATTTTTGTTATGTTATAACACAATAGAAATGGTTCCGAAAAACTAATCTACTTTAGTTTAAATCAATTGTTATATTTTTTTAAATTAAAAAAATCTTATTAATAAGTAGCAAAACAGCGTGCAATAAATCTCGCAGTATGGCGTAAATGTAATTTATCAATAGAAATTGTACTATTTCTCAACAAATTTCGCGGTCGTATAAACATAATTTTTATTATGATAAGCGCAAGAGCATCCACTATGACTGTGCGATGTATCGTCCCTGAGCGCGCGAACTTCGGACTATCTGATTCGTCTACTGTAAATGCTTCTTATTTGAAAAGTATTATATTCTCGACATTTTCGTATTAGAATTTTCTTCTTATTTTTAAGTCAGGAATATGTCAGTAAAATTTCGGTCGCGAGTTGTGGTACACCCTGTATATGAAATTTATATCAAGCTATCAAAGCTATAATAAATTGTAAATAATGCAATTTTGTGTATATCACATTATTGTTATAGCTTTTGAACTGTATACAGAGTGTTCCAGAATACATGTAACAAACTTCTAGGGTACGTAGAGGGTTCAAAGTAGACCAACTTCTACTAAGGAGCTCATGTCTGGAAACGCACTGTTTGCAAGTTGCCAACTGGACCTGTTGGTATGTTAACTAATAGAAATAATTCTCAAAATAACTTTATTTGCTTACATTATATCTGTTTTGACATTGCTAAACATTTTATAATATAATATAAGCAAATAAAGTTATTATGAGAATTATTCGTATTATTTAACATACCAACAGGTCCAGTTTGCAGTTCGCAAACAATGCGTTTCCGGACATGAGTTTATTATTAAAAATTGGTCTACTTTGAACCCTCTACGTACCCTACAAGTTTGTTACATGTATTCTGGAAAACACCCTGTATAATAACTCTATCACGAAATGATGTGAGCAGACTATCATTTACTGTTGTGACGAAGCATAAAACATCCTGTACAACAATGCAGCTTCCAAAAGATAAATACATCTGTAATAAAAAATCATATTAACATTTTAATTCGCAAGTAGATTAATATGAAGATTTATAACATTGAGATATATTTTACGCAAAACATCGCGTAACAAGAAGAAACATAATATTATTACGCAATATTTGGAACACCTTTATAACCATTAATAAGATACATTTAAATTAAATTTTTATTATTCAATTAAATATAGATATTAATCAACATTATTCTATTCTATTTCCAAATAAAAATGTAAAATATAATCGTTTATTACAGATGTATTTGTTTTTCAAAAAGTGCATCATTATATGTCTTGCTATATAACTGGTGTCGAGGTTGTAAACTTTGTATGATATAGTTTTAATGATAGTCTTCTAATCATTTTATGATGAAGTATATTCAGTTAAGAAGATGTGTAACAGTAAAGATTTACAGAGTTTAGAATGTAGAATCTGAAAAATAGAATTGAGAATAAGATGGATATAATTTCATTGATAAATTTCAATATAAAGTAAAAAATTATAATTTAGTATACATTTTTAAAATTAACATAATTATTTTAGAATTTGTACTGTTTCAGAATTATAATTTACAACATTCTGTATAACGTGCAATGCAATTTATCCAAAAAACAAATACATCTGTAATTGGTTAGAAATCATGTTTACCATTCTTGTTCACAACTTTGATTTGGAAATATTTTACTAAAAATATAATAATATTTTACTGAAATGCATTTAAAATTCTCTTTTAATTGATCTCATTTCACTAACAGTAAAAATTCAGTTATTAGTTAAATTCAGTTAGTTTCATGATGTGTAATATAATTAACTTTCCTTATATTTCACAATATTACACTACATTTAATATTTCGAAATATATTAAGTAACATTTTAATAATTTTCATTTCACTTTTTATAGATTACATTTTTAGCACTTTGGAAGTATTTTGTCAGCAAAATATTTCCATCAAGGAAGTAGAACAATAATATTTGTAATAAAAGAAATATGTTTTATAAATTTTTGTATTTATAAAATAAAATTCAAAATATAACATACCTTGCACACACAGTTGTACACAAACTTATGATTGAATTCCAGAAATCCTATGCCTGAAGGCACACAATAAATCTATGTGGTCGAATGTCCAAAATCCTATTAAACACATATAAATCTATAAGCTAAAAGAAATAGTAAATAAGGGAGATCGGGGCGAGGTCGACAGTTTCTTTTCGGTGCCGATTTTTAACAACAAAATAAATCATTTTAGTTAAATGTGGTATACCGTTGTAAATGGCTTTGTTTAACCGGTATAGAGTAAAAACGACAAAGGTGAAAAAATTGAAAGTCAAAAATGCCGGGGCGGAATCGTCACTCCATAAATATATAATTCCGATTATGAAAACTGATAGGATACACTTTATTAATTATTTGTTTTAGGCTAAATGCGCGTAATGAGTGAGCGATTTACGCTTAAGTAATTAACGCTTCTAGTACGCTTAACCTTTTTTTTTAAATACGCTAAGAATTGTTAAATAGATTTGGTTTGAACAAGTTTATTTCATTCTTTAAAGTTGTTTGAATTTATAACATTACAAAGAATATAACTTTTAAGAATATTATTTTAATTTCTGTAGGTTCTTCTTTCTCTTCTCTCTCTATCTCTCCTCTTGTTCTCTTCGAACCTTCTTCTTCTCTCTCTCTCTTGCCAGCCTCCTCGAGGCTTCGTCTGCGTACCAATGGTTCGTTGGTTTTCTTTCACTGTCACCTTCTCAACGGTTTGCGTCACAGCATCACGAAGGTTTTTCCAGGCTGCACCAGCTTGCGTACCTTCAGATATCAATTGAAAGGGTGAGAGAAGAGGAGGAGAAACAAGCGGAGGAACGACCCAATCGTATGGAGATGTAGATCCTGATGAGTCGATGGGGGAAACCTCTAAGCTAAGTAGCTTTTCCTCGGCTAGTTTCGGTGTCGATGTTCCTAAATAGAAACAGGATTTCTTTTTGTAAATTAAGCGACTAGCGCTGAGAATTGGAGAAGAGCGTTTCTGGCGTCTTTCGCCTGATGATTTTTGTGTAAGGCGCGTAGCGCTTTTTAGCGACTGTGCGCTAGTTGAGAAGCGACTGGCGCCTGTGAGTGATGTGGTGCTGGTTAAAGAAATACCTTTTGTTGGCGTTCCAGCGCTTGCAGCAGCGGGGCTAGCGTCTAAACGCGGCAGAGAACGATCCTGACGCTTTCCTCCAGGAGTCGGGAGAACCTCTCTGATCGAGCGTTTAACGCTTTGTGACAGTCGTTTTCCAGCAGGGCTTGCGTCTAAGCGCGGTAGAGAGCGATCCTGGCGCTTTTCTACAGGAGTCGGGAGTACCTCTCCGGTCGAGCGTTTAACGCTTTGCGGCGGTCGTTTCACTGTCGTTGCCGGTCGGATCTTTGGGCGCTTGGCGCCGATTGGCGACCTGGCGCCAGTCACCGGAGAATCCAGGAGGATGACCTTTCTCTGGCTCGCGTATCTCTGGAGCGGTAGCGGGCGAGTCCTTTTGCGTAGCGCCGCCTGCGCTATAGCTTCATTCTCGGCGAGCCGAGATGGGAGTGGTGGCCCTGGTTTCTTCGTCTTGAGGCCGGAGGGAGTTCCGCTGTGGTCGACTGCTGCTGATTTACTCTGCATTTTTCGGAAATCGGCCCGTCTTTTATACCGCAAAATCCCGGTAACAACCCTTGGTTGCTTGGCGACTTTTCATCCTTTGAATCTCGCCCCCGGTCATCGCTTTGAAATTCGCGCTGATTAATATCTTGAATGTCTCCGCGCTTCGACAACTTGAAATTCTCTCGCGCGTATTGTAAATGTTAACCTGAGTTCCGCGCGTGCCGACGGGGAGGATGTAACCCCGATGATCTCGTCTTCGCGTCGTGTGCCGTCGGAGAGGGCGAAATCTTGACGGACACATTCTCGCATGCCAACGATAAGATTGGCGAGGAGTTTAGATTGCTTGTGGAGCTGCCTCATTACCCACGACGGGAGAGACGGGAAAGAGCGACAAGGTTACTTCCTGGTGGCTAGCAGAGAGCCGCCACATTTGTTAATAAAAAAATGTAAACATTTATTAATTAAAGTGTTAAAATGTTTCATTATTTTGTGTTTTTGTGTATATGTACGGATTCTATAACTAAAGAACTAATCAACAAAATATTTAAAAAATATAAATGAAACATGGGTAGAAAAGACTGAAAAATATAATATAATTAGAAAATTTGCCAATATTATATGTTCGGGAATCGCGAGACTTCGCATCGACCCGCATTCCTCGCCGTGTTGTCGTTTCACGTGTTTATGCGCGAGACCTTGTCAGCGCCTGGAGTTCCCCCGAATTTCCGCGAAAGCTAGCTCCGTTTCTCGAAAATGATCGCGTTATTTCTCGAACTATCTTCCCCCTCCTCGCGCGCTCAAGCGACCGCTCCGAAATTCAGCTGACATACCGCTCGCTCTCAGAAGCCTTTGTACCATAGTAACGAGCAAATAAATTCGATACCAATATACCGCACATCCGAAGATACGTCGTTTTCTCGATCCTACCACTCCTAAGTACCTTGACTGCCGAGTCTTCTTACAAGGCTATACCAGCCAACCGCGCTCAACGAACGATACCCGATCGCGAGTGCACATTATAAAAGTCCACCCCTGTAGCTTGGTAACCACTTCGCCCCGAACACAAGTTTCGAGTTTGATCGCTCACGAAATATTACACATCAACGAAAAGAAAAAAATTCACTGGATTCGTGTTCAGCATGCATAGCTCTTTAGAATCACGTACCTCAAGATTTAGAGAACAAATATTATTGTAGATATTACAAATTTTCCACGCGCAGAAAATTTTACTTTCACCTTTCGGAAACACATTTGCCCCCGTAAAAACCATACCACGACAGGTAACCTCCAAAAACTTCATCGATTACATGAGTACCATAAGCAGCGTTTACAATGTTAATGGCAAGTTCGCAAAATATACAGGTTTCGAGATATTTGATTTGACGATTCCACCCCGACGACGTCTTCGCCCAGGTCACCCCTACTCTACTTATAAAATATTGTTAACGTACCTTACCAAATCACTACTTTTGGAAACACACGTTTACTTGTATTCTTTCCTTTGCAAATAGACCGCAGCCCACGGTATTGTATACAGGTCTTTGAACGAGCTCCATTTTTAATGCTGGGGGGTGGTCGTCTTATTGAAGTAAAATCTAATTCGCTTCATGGCCTCGAGAGGCGCAGCAATCTAAGAAAATACTAGAGTCTCTAGAAGTAAGAGTCTGGAGAGATAGAATCAATTGTCAATCTCTTTCTAACAGCTTATATATGTCTGTCGCATCTCAATACTTACCTCGTATTTATTAAGATTGCAAAATAATATAAATCTCAAAGAAATGCAAAAAAAAAACTTTTGATATGATTTTTCTATTAGCGATTTAGAAAATTAATAAAATAAGTAGTAGTGGACATCTCGGATTTGTGTGTATATTTTTTTATACATTTTACTTATGCTTTTTTATGATACAATGCCGCCGAAGATTGGGTATTTTTAAATGTATTTTAATATTTCTTAATACAAATAAATATGTTATATAATATATATTGTATATCATATACAGAGGGTATAAACAACTTTTATTTGCAAAGAGAACAAGACATAATTTAATGCCTAATATTAATTAAGCCGAACATAAAACTTAATATAAAGTTATATACATGTTATATAAAGTATAGCATTTTTTGTTAATTTAGACGTCGACCTCTTTTGAAGACAGCACCCACTGTCAAATTAAGCTCGATCAAGAACGTCGACCAATGCAGACTCTGTCCTCTTTCGAGAACAGTCCCAGCACCCACTGGTCGACGCTCGATCAAAGACGTCGAGCACTGCGGACTCTGTGAAACTTTTAATAATTTGTTAGTTTTGACAATTTTCTTTTAGTTGTGGAAACTTTTGGGTTCTTTACATTTTCTTGAAAAGCAGTTTGTCTCATCCTTAAACGTATATAATACACTATTGCATACGATAAAATCTCAGAAGCATGCTCTGTGCAAGGGAAAGTAAATTGTAAGGAAGATATAACTTCTTCAAGCACGCAATCGAAAACGTCTCGATGAGAGGCATATTTAGCAAAACACGATTCTACATGACGGATAAGGTCGAAAAAATCTTGAATTAGGATGAATTAGTCCACCTCAGGATTTCATGCTGACTAATTGTGACACCGCAGACGTGGAAGGGGAATCTGATCTCACAGCTCGTTGACAATTTGTGCATGTGCCGTATAATTTTAATACTTGTTTACACAAATAACCTGTTAATCAATGTAAACCAGTTAGATATTAGCGATGTTGGTACAAATCATTTCCGCGTGAATAGATGAGCCGTATTCTACAATGTTAACAGCAGCGCATGCAATTAAAGCAATTTATTAAACAAATCTTACAAGCGGTGATTCTTAGTATTCTACAATGTTAACATGCTAAAAGCAGTGCATGAAATTGAAGTTTATTACACAAATATTACAAGCGGCAATTTATTATTAGAGTTATGTAATCAACATAAATTGATTAGTTTATTTTTCTAGTTCATGTATATTGACGCGACATGGCGCTATCCGCCAGTTCACTCTAGTAACCTTTTCTTTAACACTTTTGGCAACACTGTTCTTTTTGAGTTTCCTTTCTATGATATCTCTTGCCACTTACTACTTCCTTCTCGTTACCTTTGTACGAAGTATCGAATAAAAGAGTTGTTCGCAATTTAACTATCCTGTTCGTTATTCAGTAATATACGCTCGTTATAAGGTCCGCTAACAGGTTATGGGCCCAGTTATTCACTGAATAAGAACGTGTTTTCGTGGATTCTATCTGAAACGGTATATAAATTGATAAAAGGATAAAGGATGGCCACGTCGTCGGACGCCATAACCAAGTATGTTATCTCGCGACTCAACGCCACTAATTACTTTAATTGGCGGTTTCGTACGGAGATGCTGTTAAAAAAAAAAGGTATTTGGCATACAATTTCTGAGGCAAGACCGGCACCAGTCACCGCTGATTGGACGAAAGCAGATGAAAAAGCATTAGCCACAATATCTTTGATGATCGACGATGATCAGATTCAGCATATTAGAACGTGCAAATATGCTAAGGACGCGTGGACCGCGTTGAAAGAATTCCACAAACGAGATACACCTGGTACTAAGGTTAGAGTTCTTCGCACCATCATGCGACAACGTGCCGATGAGAACAGCGATATGGAAGCCCATGTGAATCGCATGAATGAGTTGTTCCAGCAGTTGTTGGCCCTTGGAGAAGAGCTTAATCCAGAATTTATTATGAGCGTAACGCTTCTCGGTTCATTACCAAGCAGTTATGATGGTTTGATCACAGCATTAGAGGCACGATCGGAAACCGAATTGTCATCATCTTTTGTGCGTTCTAAAATTATCGAAGAGTACCGGCGGCGTAAGAATAGAGATAATGGAGGTCAAGGCGATTCACATGTACTGAAATTCTCGAACGATGGCGCCGCTACTAAGAAATCTACTGCATGTTATTTCTGCAAGCGTAAAGGACATCATCGTAACAAATGCGACGAGTATGCAAAATGGAAGGTGAAGAAAGGATTAACAGGTAATCAAAATAAATCAAAAGCTAATGTTGTTAAGAACGATGATGCCTCTGATGAGTTGTTATTCTTGGTTGGCAGGGCCAATGGTTGGATCCTTGATTCTGGTGCAACGTGTCATGTCAGCTGCAGACGTGAAAATTTCATTGAGTTTGACGGCGCACATAGCGAAAAGGTGTCGGTGGCAAACGGACAAGAGGTTAAAGCATCCGGCAAGGGCAAAGTGGCCGTAGTATTCATAAACAGCAGCGGTGACACGTCAAGAGTAACAATCGAAAATGTACTGTACGTCCCATCAATCGGAGGAAATCTAATTTCTGTAAAGCGACTGACAGAGAAAGGATTCAAAGTGGGATTCAGCGGAGGCACCTGTGAGATCCGTACCAGCGATGGCAAACGTCAAGTTGCTGTGGGCGACATCGTCGGAAATTTGTACCAGATGCGAATAGCGAACGAAGTAAATGCAGTTGCCAATTGTCAGAAGTTGTGCATTCATCAATGGCACCGTGTTCTGGGTCATTGTGATATCGACATTGTCAAGAAGATTCCGTCAAATGGCTTTGTAACTGGAATGGCACTGGCAGGCTGCGATTCTGGATGTAATGAGGGAAGTTGCGAAGTATGTATCCAAGGCAAGGTAACACGTGCGCCTTTCGCAATGGAATCACAGAATCGTTCATCTGCGATATTGGATTTAATCCATAGTGACGTATGCGGCCCCATGCAGACAAAAACTGCTTCAGGTTATCGTTATTTATTAACGTTTATTGATGATTTCTCGCAGTATACTACAATCTACTTAATTAAAGAGAAGTCAGAGGTGTTCCAGAAGTTTAAGGAATTTCATCAGTTGGTACAAAACCAATTCGGTAGAAAAATCAAATGTCTTCGCACAGATAGAGGAGAAGAATATCTCAGCAATTCGTTCGTAAATTATTTGAACGAAAATGGTATCAAGTCTCAGCGCACAGCACCACACTCACCTCAGCAGAACGGAGTCGCTGAGAGGAAAAATAGGACCCTGATCGAAATGGCTTGATGCATGTTACTTGACGCAAATATGGAATATAGATTCTGGGGCGAAGCAGTTATGACAGCAAATTTTCTGCAGAATAGACTTCCTTGGAAAAATGTGGATAAAACGCCGTTCGAGTATTGGCACGGTAGAAAGCCAATTTATACAAACTTAAATCGTTTTGGCGCAGACTGTTATGTCAAAATTCCTGATGAGAATCGAAGAAAGTTAGATCTAAAGGCACTTAAAGGAATATTACTCGGTGTTGACATGGAGTCAAAAGCGTACAGAGTCTACGTACCAAGTTCCAGGAAGGTTTTAATATCAAGAGATGTTAAATTTATTGAGGCGAAGAAGACTGTCAATCATGACAACGCTATTGAGATACCTTCTGACGACGGATTTCAGGTTCAAAATACTTTGAAGGATGAAGATAACACCGAGGATAAATACAATATAACCGAAGATTCAGCTTGACTGAGGAATCCAACGATGTCACCTATCAGCCTACTCCAGTTAGACGTTCTAGTAGACCAAATAAGGGTATACAACCTCAACGACTGATCGAACAAATAAGAGTCGTAACGAATGGTGAACCATCAAATTTGAACGAAGCGCTTTCATGTCACCAAAGGAATGATTGGATTCGTGCCATGCAGGAGGAGCTAAGTTCATTAGAAGCTAATAAAACACGGGAGTTGGTCACCTTACCCGAAGGCAAAAATTTAGTCGGCTGTAAGTGGGTGTACAAGCTGAAGTCAGATGCAACCGGAAATACAAGAAGATTTAAGGCAAGACTCGTAGCTCAGGGTTTTAGTCAGAAGTATGGCGTTGATTACGATCAGGTGTTCGCACCTGTAGCCCGACAGACAACGTTCAGGATACTACTTTCCGTCGCTGCGAGCCGTGGAATGCTAGTTTATCACTTTGACGTGAAGACTGCTTTTTTGAACGGTGTCCTGGAGGAGGAGATTTATATGCGTCAGCCACCCGGTTTCGAAAAAGAAGGAGCTGAAGACAAGGTATGCTTATTAAGGAGGAGCATCTACGGGCTAAAACAGTCCGCACGCAATTGGAATGAAACGCTACACGAGATTTTAACAAAAGCAGGGTTTGTACAAAGCAAGACCGATAATTGTTTGTACATATATTATGGAAGCGGAGGAATAGTATATGCTCTTATATATGTGGACGACGTATTGGCAGCTGGAACCTCGATTAAAGAGATCAACAAGTTCGAGAAAATGCTTAGGGCAAATTTCGATATTGAAAATCTCGGTGAAGTAACAAGTTATTTAGGAATCAGAGTTACGAAGCAAGATGATTGTTTTCTACTCGACCAACAAAAGTACATCTTAAATGTAGCTGCAAGTTTTCAATTGAGCGATGCTAAAGATTCAGATATACCGTTGAGCCCATCATATCAAAAGGAGCCAAACGAAGATATTATGCCAAACAACGACAAGTATCGCAGTGCAATTGGTCATTTGCTATATATTTCAACAAATACACGTCCCGATATTGCGGCAGCGACTTGTATCTTATCGCAAAAAGTATCTAAACCAACAACGTCTGATTGGAATCAAGTCAAGAAATTAATTAGATATCTCAAGGGTACCTCATCATTACGTTTAAAACTGGGCGATGTTAAGGACAACGAGAATCTAATTGGATTTGCCGATGCAAGTTGGGCTGAAGATCGAGAAACAAGAAAATCTAATTCCGGTTTCATATTTATGCTCGGAGGAGCGATTAGTTGGAGTTGTAAACAACAGGACTGCATCGCTTTATCGTCAACAGAAGCGGAATTTATTGCACTTTCTGAAGCATGCAAAGAATCAATCTGGATACAAAGACTTTTGAATGATTTTAGATGGAAAGGACAAGCTTATACCAAGATCTATGAGGACAATCAAAGCGTCTTGAAGATGATTATCAACGAAAAGTTAAGTAACAGAACAAAACATATTGACACAAAAGTTCATTTTGTAAAAGACCACATCGACAAAAAGCATATTGTATGTGAATATTGTCCATCTGAAACTATGTTAGCCGATTTATTAACTAAAGGTTTAGCTAAAAGTAAGTTCAACATATTGAGAGATCGCTGTAATTTAATTTATATTGATTAAGGAGGAGTATTAGAGTTATGTAATCAACATAAATTGATTAGTTTATTTTTCTAGTTCATGTATATTGACGCGACATGGCGCTATCCACCAGTTCACTCTAGTAACCTTTTCTTTTAACACTTTTGGCAACACTGTTCTTTTTGAGTTTCCTTTCTATGATATCTCTTGCCACTTACTACTTCCTTCTCGTTACCTTTGTACG
>JASTWR010002272.1:0-23060 GCA_030770355.1 Harpagoxenus sublaevis
ATAATTAATTGTCTTAAGGATCGACAGGAGTCATTTATTACTAGAATCGTAAAATCCGTATTATGGCATAAATTATTCACTTACAATAATGATTAAAAAAAACATTTATTTAACATTTATTCAACATTAATTTATTATTTGTGTTATATTGATTAATTATATTTTCAATAATGATTTTAAAAAACATTTATTTAACATTTATTCAACATTAATTTAATATTTATTTTATATTAATTATTTATTTGCAATAATAATTTTAAAAAACATGTATTTAACATTTATTAAACATTATTTGATATTTATTTTACATAAATTTTTATTTAAAATAATGATTTAAAAAAACATTTATTTAACATTTATTCGGCAATAATATAATATTTATGTAAATTGATTATTTATTTGTAATAATAATTGGAAAAAACATTTATTTAACATTTATTACACATTATTTGATATTTATTTTACATAAATTATTTATTTACAATAATAATTTTAAAAAACATTTATTTAACATTTATTTGGCAATAATATAATATTTATGTAATATTGATTATTTATTTGTAATAATAATTTGAAAAAACATTTATTTAACATTTATTTGACATTAATTTAATATTATTTTATATTAATTATTTATTTGCAATAATGATTTAAAGAAAACGTATATTTAACATTTATTTGACATTAATTTAATATTTATTTTACAATAATTATTTATTTACTATAATAATTTAAAAAAACATTTATTTAATATTAATATTTACTTAAAATATATTTAACAATAACTATTTAATTATAAGAAATCATCATTTTTCTGTTTTTGTTTTGCTCTATAAATTATGTGGCGGTAGGGGCCTATGGTTATGACATGTAGACAATATATAACACTTACATTAAATTAAGAAGTAGTCTACCACGTAAGGCAGTTGGCTCACGATCCAGAGGTCCCAAGTTTGAATCCCACTAAGGTAAGTGTGTTTTTTAAGACATTTAATCAGTTACAAATACTTATTTTCAGATGGAATCATCATAGGCTGCATCTTAAGAAACAAATTTAGTTAAAAAATAGTAATAAAATTGCGAAATAAATATAATTTTTTTTAATTTTGGTGAATATTGGAAATAGGTATGTGTCTGCCGTAGCTAAATAAGTGTTTGCCGTAGCTAAATTTTTGTGACCCTTACCTATGTAACTTACGACTAAAATTTAGCTACCACACACAAATTCTTGCTGCCGTAGCTATAATCTTTTTTTTCCGTGTAGTTCTGTGTAATAAATTATACTCCAAGTAATCCAGTACTGCCCAGTATTTCTGAATTACTGGCCAAAATAATACTGCCATTAGTATTTACAGTAATTTATTACCGAGTACTTCAGTAATACTTTTCTATGGTACTAACTGATGTCTACAATGGGGCGAGAGGTCCTCCGGGGCGAAGCCCGGGTAACCAGCTAGTATAAAATAATACTTCCTTTCAAGATTTTCAATGTTTCCACGTTTGTCCATCATCAACGATTTCGATATGGATTGATAACGATTCGACTTATGAGATAAAAAGAACTAAATTGTTTCCTAAATCAAAGAAAACTGAAAATTGTGTTTTAAATTACATTACCCAGCAAACACAGACGGTTCCTATAATATAACGTAGAAGTAACAACAAAGGTTATGCCTGAGTAATGTATAGATTATATAATACTGTTTTACATTTACAATATAACAAATTATATATGTATTATATTTCTGCGTTATTAACTGGTGACAACATAATAACAGAAATATAACCGTGATGAACAATATGTTTTATTGCAATGTTATGAAAACGTTACTTTAATATTTATATAAATATACCCAGCAAACACGGGTATATTACTATTATATTATTTTGATAAAACGAAATGTAACACGCAATATATCACGATTGTATCGTTTATGTACACGTTAGTGGTAATTTCGCACTTTTGTGAATTGCAATTATATAACGTGTTATGTAAGGCATACATAACGTGTAATATAATCTTCGAAGATGTTACCAAATGATTATGTAATATGTATGTAAATTTAATGAACAGTTATATAACTGTAGTTAAAGTATAGAAATGTGTTATATATTAAATTGAGAATAAATATTGCATTGTTACACACTTGTTACAAATGTAAATATCAAAAATATCAATAAATTGCGTGTTTTAAATTAATTTCAAGCAAAGATAAATAAAATTTATTGATCAGTTTTGCATGTAATTAATTACAGAATTTGATATTTATACAAATATTAAATTCTGTAATTAATTACATGCAAAACTAATCAATATTATTTTATTTAGTTTTGCTTGAAATTAATTTAAAACACGCAATTTATTGATATTTTTGATATTCACATTTGCAACAAGTATGTAACAATTGAAATTATTAGATATTGCTCTAAATTAAATAATAAACAACGGTAATTATATATGAGGCTTTCATATCTTTATTATATATATTTATATATTAATATATTATGCAAATTTTATGACAGACATATAATTATTAATAATAAAATAGAGTTACATATTTTGTTGCAAAAGTAATTGTTTTTCTCTATCAAAATGAGTTTCTTAACTTATGTATACATATATATATGTACGTACATACAACATGAGTGTATATGTGTTTGGGTGTGTAATACAATATATTTACGTACATATATGTATATTATTAATATCACCTGCAACCAGAATTGCAATAAAAGACGCAGTCATACATCTTTCTTATAGACTAACAATAAGTTGTACACTTCTTTTTGTACGTAGAAAAACAAACATGAAAAAGAGTAAAATCTGACAATATTCGATCAAAAACTAAAAATGACAATTAAGATACATGTACATATACATATGTATGTACAATGTATTTACATACATATTAATATCACCTGTAACAATCTATAAGTTCAGTCTCTAGGATTATCACAACTATGCAGAAGAACAATATAGATAACCTGACTTAAAACTCTGAATTGCGATAATAGACGCAGACATACATCTTTCTTATAGACTAAGTCGTACACTTTTATTCCTCCAAAGGTTTACCGCTATTATGCAATTTCTTCTTTATCTTTTGCATGTGATTTTCAATCTTAAAGCAATTAAAATTATCTAATAAAACAAAATTTTTTACATCCTTTACAAGATGAACAAGATTGTGAACATTATGAGATATATATTCATCACCATAAATACTTCCAAGTTGGAAACAAACCACAATAACAGTGAATCTGCATAAGCGTTAAATTTGAAATACAATTGCGGATCAATTAATATTCTTATAGCAACACAAAGACAAACGAAGTGAGTATATAGGCAGTCGAAGATAATATTGGTTTCATTACAATTCCAGTGTACAATAAAAATTGCCGAAATTCCGTGGCCTTCCACCTGTCTACGTCACGTAAATCTCTGGGTTTCCTTGCAAATTCCGATAGTATACATGCCTTGATTGCGAGTAAATAATCTGAAATAATAATATTAATAATATAATAATATTAATTGTCTGACTTGAGTGTCCGATAATTCATCAGAAGCAGACATATTATGAAGAGTCTGCAACCACTCTGAAACTTTCTCTTTACCATCAAAGTCACTGGGTAGTATATTGAGGCGATTCATGGTGTCCATGAAATCTCTTAGATCCGGGTGCAGTTGATCCATGGCTTTGATTTCCAGTCGTAATTTATCCATGAGTGTGATAAACAGCGAAACAATGTCGGCAATGCATTTAGAAGTATTGTCCTTGTCGTCTTTTATCGCGATTGGCCTGTCCTCCTTGATTCTCTCGAGGGCAGCGGGACAATCTAAGCGGAATGCTCTGGAGAAGGTATCAATTGTTGGGAATTGATCGCTTTGTACCTATAACAAGAAAATGGAGTTTATATATTCTCCGTTAAATATACTTGAGTTTATATACTATTCTTCATTAAATATACTCGATAAATATAAAAATAACGTATATAAAGGGACTCGTTAATTCTTAATTTATGCACTGAACGCTCACCTGTTTAAACGCAGCTCTATATTGCAATAACAGTTTGCTACACGCTTCCGTGTATTCCTTTGGCGTAACGCAGACCCTGATGTAATGCTGGGTCTACATAGAGGTTGTAAGATGTAAGCAGTAAGCTATTGACCAACCACAGTCGATTATTTTTGAATTGTAAAATCCCATTAGTCAATAGCTTACTGCTTACATCTTACAACCTCTATGTAGACCCAGCATAAGCCTTTTCCAAATGTTGCAATGCATTTACCACAGCATACATATCATCGTGCTTCTCCCTCTCCCGGGCTTGACTTCTTTGTATAATTCCGGACGATCCTGAGTGATCGACATTGTTCTAAAACTGTAAAGAAAAACCGATATTTCAATGATACTAACGCAAGTTCTTTCGAGGTTAGGTACACGCAATGAGAGATAGAGCGACCGCGCCTATTGTTCAAGCGAGAACGTCGCGGTGCATCCTTACCTCTCGCGGCGCCGACGGCGAGGTTTCCCACGCGGTGGGACGACGCTCGGGTCGCTTTGTACATGATGACGATCGAGGCAGGGCGGGCGACTTGACACAGCGGCGGAATAACTGAAGTGATTGACCTGGATCGGCCGTAATGACGGGCCGTTGCAACTCGCGGCACGATGCGACGCGCTTTACCACGTCCTTGACCGTCTCTCGCCGGCGTCGCGTCCTTTCACGAGCGACGGGCCGCTGCGCGCACGAGACACCTGACACCCGCGAACGCGATTCACGATCTCCCACGGACGGGCGCGGTCTTCTAAATGTATATCGCGATCGTGGCACGATGGCACTAGCGGAAGCGGAAATTAAGCAACCCTAGATAAAATTTAAAAAATGTACAATTAATTACCTTTGTATCACATTAGGCACATATAATTACGCACATGCATTTTGCACAAATTTTTCTTCTATAAATTTCAATTTTCCACGATTTTTTCACGAACAGAGAGCACCTGGCACTTATAATAAAACATTAAATAATTAATATTATTATATTATATAATATTAAAGTAACGTTTCATAACATTGCAATAAAACATATTATTCATCACGGTTATATTTCTGTTATTATATTGTCACCAGTTAATAACGCAGAAATATAATAGATATATAATTTGTTATATTGTAAATGTAAAACAGTATTATATAATCTATACCTTACTCAGCCATAACCTTTGTTGTTACTTCTACGTTATATTATAGGAACCATCTGTGTTTGCTGGGTAATGATATTAATTAAATTTATTCTAAGTACCAGTAGTAGTGCTCTCTATTCATGAAAAAATCGTGGAAAATTGAAATTTATAGAAGAAAAATTTGTGCAAAATGCATGTGCGTAATTATATGTGCCTAATGTGATATAAATAAGGTAATTAATTGTACATTTTTTAAATTTTTTCTATTAACAAATTGATATATATATTTATTGAGTCGTAAATAATAGCAATTAAGGTAATTATTTACAAAAAGACCCCACCCGCCAATGACCTTGACCTTGACATATGTTGTTTTAGCCGGCGGTCATTGTTTATTAAAAAGTTATAAACAAATAAGGTTAAAAAATATAGCAGTTATTTTGAGTATTGAAAAGCATAAACGACCTTGACCTTAACATATGTTGTCAAGGTCACTCTCCTGAGTGACCTTCAAAAGGTTCTAGCTGGCGGTCATTGTTTATTAAAAAGTTAAAAACAAAAAAACTTTGGTGGGGAGTTATTTAAAGCAGTGAATTGTTGGTATATTGAAAGGAAAGTTATTTAAAGCAGAGAATAGTTGATATATTGAAAAGTATATACACTATTTTATGTATTAGAAAGCGTGAATACAAGTATTCTCTGCTTTAATCATGGCAAAAGCATGTTAAATCTTTGTTAAAGCAGATAATAGTTGGTTATTGACAAAACCTATAGGTTAGTGACGCGCTTTACAAGAATGTGCTTTGTAAGTTGAAGCACATACAAATCACACACTTGTAAAGCGCCCCACTAACCTATAGGTTAGTGACGCGCTTTACAAGTATGTGCTTTGTAAGTTGAAGCACATACTCTCTATTCTCTGGTTTAATTTTTCTTTCAATATACCAACAATTCGCTACTTTAACTAACTTTCTTTCGTTCATATACATGTACTATTTCCACATAAATATTAGTCATTTATGTATATTAGTACTCAAAATAACTGTTATATTTTCAAAACTTTTTTTGTTAATAACTTTTTAACAAATAATGACCGCCGGCTAAAAACTTCTGAAGGTCACTCAGGAGAGTGACCTTGACAACATATGTCAAGGTCAAGGTCATTGGCGGGTGGGGTCTTTTTGTAAATAATTACCGCAATTAATATTACACAATCGAGAACAATCGATAAGAAAAGGAAAGAAATTTTAATTTCTGTAATGACCATCAAATATGATAGTTTTCATGATTGTCATGAGATACAGCTGGCATAAACAATTTCGATTTCCCGCGGTTTGCCGGCGGCGGCCATTTCCTCTCGGATGACTCGTCGGTGCTCGTCGGATTCCGCATTGTGCAGCGTGTTCGAGCACTTCGAGCCGTTTTATTCATCAAAGGTAATCCAATTGATTTCTAACATTTCTCAGTGATAATATGTAACGTATTATAAAGACAATTAAGTGTAATACTCGTGTATGTATTTGTAATCACATTTTTCTAACTGCAATTATTGTATATATGAAGATGACTGAAGTAGGTTATGGTTCACGGCGAATACTGCAAAAATAATAATTTATTCTCTCTCGGATCCCGCGTGTTAGGGCTCGGGCATTCCGCAGCGCGGTAGGCCGTGCACACACAGCGGTTCCGCCGCAACAGACCGTGCACACGAGAACGGCTTGTCCCGCGCGGCTGGCCCGCGCGGTCGAAACCGCTCGTGTGCACGCGGTCGATCTGTTCAGGTCTGTCGCGGCGGAATCGCACTGTGTGCACGCCCTACCGGCCCTACCGCGCTGCGGAATGCACGAGCCCCAACACGCGGGATCCCAGAAAATTAATTAGGGGGATTCAAATAAGTTGAGGTTAACGGTTTGACAGGTTATGTATAGGTTATGTCGGGTTAAACTCACTCTTCGTCTTTTTCTAACCTACAAAGAATTAACTTTTTAACCCGACATAACCTGTTAAACCGTTAACCTCGACCTTATTTGAATCCCCCTATTATGTTTGCAGTATTCGCCGTGAACCATAACCTACTTCAGTCTTCATATACAATAATTACAAGTACAAAAATGTAATTAAAAATATATCAAATATATATGTAACGTTATAAAAAAATAATACTCATCATGTATATTTTTCTACTTATTGCAGATACTGTACGTGAAGACGTTGGAGTACATTCATTGTGTACGGCTTGCTGCAAATATAATTATTAGTCTTTGTCGGATCTTGTGTTGCGCAGCGTTTCCGAGCCAACACTACTCATCTGCAAAGGTAAGCCTTAATTTCCAGCAACAAAAGTACCTCGCACAGCAGGGGTGTCAGATTGTAGCCGGTATTCACTCGACAGTTGGCTGGCGGGGAACACGCACTCAGGACAAAGCACGTAGCTGCGAGCACAAATACCTGCTTTCTCTTGTGTGCGTGTCTCCTACCAGCCGACTCTCGAGTGACTCTCGGCTCAAATATTAATCACAATAAATACAAAATTGTGATTAAAAATATATCTGATATATATATATATGTAACTTTATAAAAAAATGAATACTCATCATGTATATTTTTCTACTTGTTGCAGATACCGTACGTGAAGACGTTGGAGTACATTCATTGTGTATGGCTTGCTGCAAATATAATTATTAGTCTTCGTCGGATCTTGTGTTGCGCAGCGTTTCCGAGCCAACACTACTCATCTGCAAAGGTAAGCCTTAATTTCCAGCAACAAAAATACCTCGCACGGCAGGGGTGTCAGATTGTAGCCTGTATTCACTCGACAGTCGGCTGGTGGGGAACACGCACGCAAGACAATGTAATTTCCTGCACCTTCGTTTCGTATCGATACATTATTACTTAAGTATAGTATATGTATGTAACATTATTCGTTGCATTGTAGAATACCTGAAGGAAGGAGAACGCAAGCAAGCAACGTGTATTTTTATGTTAAAAGACCTGAAAAAACGGATGACCAATGTAGAAGAGATTTTGAGGATCCGCGGCGGTCCTGGTTCAAGAAAGCATAACGATAGTCTTATCGCAGAAATTTTACCATTGCAAACGGTTGAAGCCATACGAGACTTTGATTCACTTTTGCGCGATACTGATGAAGCAGTTACACAATTTGTAAGTTTTTACATAAATTTGTTATTTGTATAATAGATTTTTGTTGCAGGTACTAAATCCTAAAATTATTTTAATCATCTTATCTTGGTATTGCACATAAGTATTTCATGGTACCACATGTGCAAAATTTTTCTGACTTGTATATGAATTTGTCTGCGCGTGTAATATAGAAATATTATTAAGCTATCTAAGATCCAAGCTTGGCTGTTTCCTTTGTCTATTGATTGTATATCTCAACGGTCTTAATATATATTAATTGTGAATATTTCTATATTTTTCTATTTTTCTATATTACTCTAATACCGGTACTATAAATAGTTCTGATCTATTTCTTCTTAGTGTATTGTTATCATACTAAAGTTTTGTAATTGTTTCTTTTTTTAGACAGATTTGCTGTTAAGGATAGGAGAGAATAATCCTAGAGACAATGTTCATCGCATTTTCCCCAAAATCTTCACAAACGAGTGTGCGATGAAGTGCTCCTGGAAAGGCATTCGCAATAATTTTAAAGTCTCCAACTTGTTTTTTATTGGAATTATGAGAAGTATGTTTTGTACATATTATGTTATTAAACACGCATCTGTTAACCGAAATCTTTTTTACATTGTTTCGCTAACTTTATATTATCTTTTTTCAGGAGAAATAACTTTACTATACTCAACTTTGACAGAGGCTGAATTTGATAATATTGTGGCGGAATGGCTACGTTTCGCGAAACAAAGAAAGCAGAGAGAAGAGAAAGAATAATACATCGAACCGAAACAAAGTAATGAAGAAGATAAATAACCTTCTAAAAAGCAAAGGTCAGGTTATTTGGTTTTAAATTTTTTGATCTTAATTGTCATTTTCAGTTTTTATTGGAATATTCTTAGATTTTATTCTCCTTTTCATTTTTGTTTTCTATGTACAAGAAAAAGAAGTGTACAACTTAGTCTATGTATAAGAAAGATGTATGTCTGCGTCTATTATCGCAATTCAGAGTTTTAAGTTAGGCTATCTATATTTGTTCTTCTGCATAGTAATCCTAGAGACTGAACTTATACATTGTTGCAGGTGATATTAATATGTATGTAAATACATTGTACATACATATGTATATGTACATGTATCTTAATTAATTGTCATTTTTAGTTTTTGCTCGAATATTGTCAGATTTCATTTTTTTTCATTTTTGTTTTCTATGTACAAGAAAAAGAAGTGTACAACTTAGTCTATAAGAAAGATGTATGTCTGCTTCTATTATCGCAATTCAGAGTTTTAAGTTAGGCTATCTATATTTGTTCTTCTGCATAGTTGTGATAATCCTAGAGACTGAACTTATAGATTGTTGCAGGTGATATTAATATGTATGTAAATACATTGTATGTACATACATATGTATATGTACATGTATCTTAATTAATTGTCATTTTTAGTTTTTGCTCGAAAATTGTCAGATTTCACTTTTTTTCATTTTTAGTTTTTGCTCGAATATTGTCAGATTTCACTTTTTTGCTCGAATATTGTCATTTTTAGTTTTTGCTCGAATATTGTCAGATTTCACTTTTTTTCATTTTTAGTTTTTGCTCGAATATTGTCAGATTTCACTTTTTTTCATTTATTTTCAATTCTGGTTGCAGGTGATATTAGTAATATACATATATGTACGTAAATATAT
Organism: Harpagoxenus sublaevis; assembly: GCA_030770355.1. Taxonomy (NCBI): domain Eukaryota; kingdom Metazoa; phylum Arthropoda; class Insecta; order Hymenoptera; family Formicidae; genus Harpagoxenus; species Harpagoxenus sublaevis. The sequence continues at coordinate 10,009 of JASTWR010002272.1, forward strand.
TGTATTACACACACCCAAACACATATACACACTCATGTTGTATGTACGTACGTATATATATGTATAAATAAGTTAAGAATTTTATTTCGATCGATTGAAAAAAACAATTACTTTTGTAACGAAATATGTAACTAATTTTTTATTAATACTTATATTTCTATTTCATAAAAAATTTGCTTAATATATATAATATATAAATATCTATATATATATAAAGACAAATGTCCTGACTGACTGACTCACTGACTGACTCATCAACGCCCAGCCCAAACCCCTGAACCAAACCCCTGAATTTCACTCAGTTTCTCGTTCAAACGATGGCTTGGCGCAAAAAGACAGGAAATACCACCATGTTTCTTGATCTTCTCTTCGCGATTTCCTGCCGATGTTAAGGCCCGTATTCATAGCCAGTTTTATAGATGTTAGCCTTACATTTATAGAAATAAACCTTAAGTCGTAAGCAAATAAACCAATCTTTGATTACTGCAGATGCGACCTTAATGTGAGATAATTTTTCGTTTTTAAGACTAATAATAAACCAACAAACGATAAAATTAGACCAACAATTATCAGCAAACGATTACGCATTGATTCCCTGGCGGAAAAAATTTTACAACTTTTTATGTAACAACTCCGCCAAACTACAACCAATTACGAAAAAAAATACGCGGAAACTACAACTAAAGCAGAGATACTACACGGAAAGAAGAAGTTTTAGTGCTAAACAATGCTAAGATTACAACTAATCACGAGAAAATGCGCGAGACGCAACGCGAAAAGAAGTTTTAATGCCAAACTACGCTAAAATTGCAACTATTCACGAGAAAATGCGCGGTTTGGCACACTTTCTTAATTTGTTGTAGATAATCATATAAATATTTTTTTATTACGCGTAGAAACTTGTTACGCATAATTTCTACGTTTTTCTACGTCTAATTACAACTTATTTGGCAATTATTACATGCGCTCAAATAGGATAATTTTAATTTAAGATTTGAAGAAATAATATTGTTTTACAATAAAAAAATTTTTTTAATACTTGAAAAACATACATCTTACTTTGCAAAATATAGTTTTATACATATATTTATATCATCGCAGCAATGTTGCTAGCGAAGATATGTCTCGTGGATTCATGATATTGCTTCGCCTGAACCTGCTTATATTCGCCCTCAACTGAAATTTACTTACGAGTTAATCACATCATTATGCGCCACCTATCGGTGTCATTGCAAGCTACCACGGAAAGATGCGCTACCGTGCATCTTTCTGAAAATATCTCAGGAAATTCTTAACGAAAGAGAGTTGCATTATAGTGTTTTGAAAACGTCTTGACAAGGGCTACAAGAATATGCAATAAAACTATTTTTTATTTAACCCCCTATGGGGTTTTATTTAAAAAGTTTAAGGTGTTCTTGATCAAGAGCACCTTAAATTTTTTATATAAAAGCCTCTATTTTTTATTGCATATTTTTGTAGCCCTTGTCAAGACGTTTTTAAAACACTATAATAAAGTTTTCTTTTGTTAAGAATTTTCTGAGATATTTAAAATTTTGTCATAATATTTTTAATACAAAATATCAAATATCTCGTAAAGTATTCACTTTTTGATGACTTTACCTTAATACTTTTATACATGGAATAATCAAAGAAATTGAATAATAATATTAATTTTTACATTTGCAATTTTTTAAAATTAAGTTTGCCCACAAAATGCAATCAAAGGCCATATTAGGGCGATAAGCATGGTGAATCGGCCCCCGACAGATATCTTATTCATAATTTCAGGTAGGTACTATAAAGATATGAAGATCCTATTCTCTATTGCTGCACTCTGAACTAGAGTCCTATATTATCAGAGAAGCGGCATTGACGGCACGCTTGCTGATTGGCTGACCGCGGCACCAATCAAAACCGAGACTGTAAACCCCGCAGCTGATTTCGTGTGCATCCGTGTGGTGTCCGTGTGGTGTCCGTGTGCAATACACATGTTTACAAGCGATTAGCTGCGGGGTCTATACGGTCAGCTGCGGGGTCTATGGCAGTCTATGGGGACCATGGAGGGGGTAAGGATTGCGCTTCTCTGATAATATAGGACTCTACTCTGAACTAGTGCAATAAGTTAGAGTGAGACAAGTATATTTTCTTTCACTCTAACCTACTGCACCAGTTTCCACTAGTTCAGAGTGCAGCAATAGAGAACAGACCTATAGATAGACCGAGCTGACATAAGAGGTCTGTTCGTTTTCGCTGCACTCTGAACTAGTGCAATAAGTTAAGCCTTGTGTCCACGATCCGAGAACTCGGTCCGAGTTTCGGTTTAAGCCAATCAACTTGCAGCTCTTACAGAAAGGTAGCAGTTTCATTGGCTTAAACCGAAACTCGGACCGAGTTCTCGGATCGTGGACACAAGGCTTTAGAATGAAAGAAAATATATTCGTCTCATTCGAACTTATTGCACTAGTTCAGAAGTGCAGCGAAAACGAACAGACCTAACAGCACGCGTCGGAAGATAGACAGTGTAGACATAGCCTTACTGGGAAACCTCTTTCTTAAGCTCTGTGTCCACGATGCAAGAAATTGGACAAAGAAATTGAACCAAGTTCTTTGCCCAAGCACTGTGGTCTTGTACAGAATCAGATGGCGCTGCAATAGAAAACTGTGATGAAAATAATCGATTCTATTAACCGCCCGGTGCCAGTAACCTGAAAGAAGGAAGAAGATCTTTGATTAATCAAGAAATACATTTGAAACTATTACAAACTCTGGTTTCAGTCTCAAGAACAGCTCATCCAGTTCTATTGAACAAAATAGCGTAGATGGTTATTTATTGCTGTTTTTTTTTTTCTGACTCTTTGGACAATCAAGATGATTCACGAAACGATGTGTATGTATGATTACTTTAATTATTTATGCAAAAAAAATGTTATTGCAACATTTTCATAATAACGTCATCTGTTATGTATTTTGATCAGATTTCTAACATATCTTTGTATATACATATATAGAAATATTGCACATGGAACACTTCCTACATCTCCAAGTGAAGAAGGTGAATGCTGCACAAGCGTTCATCATTGCCCGCAAATCGTTACATCTCCGATTAGTGTTCCCATACCACGCAATTCGCATGTTCGATAACGAAACGATTCGACGTCTTCAGGAGTTTCGTGGCAATTGTTAACAGGGACTGGTATCCTATGTGGTTCCACGACTGCTAATGCTCCACGCCTGGACAACGTATCAACGCCTGATTCAGATTGTAAGCCATCACGTGCTACTTGCCGTACAGCCTGGCGTACACCGCAAGAACATAGCGCGAACGTAAATAACGATACACGGTGAGTATTAAATACGTGAAACTCGAATACGAACTGGATTGCTTGCTCATACGTTTTATAGTCCTGGAAAATAACGTATATACAGTTGCAGATTCTTGTGACGATTTTGAAGAATGAATAGCTCAACGCCAATGAAAAGTTAAAAAGGCTGTTAACTCTTGCAACTATTGCTATGGCTGTAGAACATCATGAAAAGCAGCAAAAAGAACAAGCAAAACAAAAGCGACGACGAACACAACGGAGATGGTGGACAAGAGAATGGATTCTACGAAGACAACTTCAATTAAGAGGATCTCTTCATTTAGCACACAGTGAACTTCTGTATGAAGATGTTGAGTCTTTTAATTCATTCTTCAGGATGGATCCGCGTTTATTTAACATTCTATTGGATAAAGTATCTCCATTCATTCAAAGACAAGACACAGTTATGCGACAATGCATTCCGCCGATTCAAAGATTATCTATAACTCTACGATACTTGGCAACTGGGGAATCATATCGGAGTCTAGAATTCACAACAAGGATACCTGCTTGTACCTTATCACGCATCATACCTGAAACGGTCAGAGTAATCTACGAGGTACTAAAAGATGAGTATTTGAAGGTAAATATTTAAACTGCAATTTTTATTTTTTAGTACAAAATACATCATTAATACTTAACGTAAAACACATAATATTGTAGACTCCAGATACAGAAGATGAGTGGAATCGTGTTGCTGACGACTATATGACACAATGGGATGTGCCAAACTGCATCGGTGCATTAGACGGCAAGCATATTCAGTTTAAAGTTCCTCTGAGCCAAGGGTCGATGTACCGTAATTATAAAGGAACTGACAGTATAGTTCTTCTGGCACTAGTAGATGCAAATTACCAGTTTCTGTACGTAAATGTCGGAGTAAATGGGCGAGTGAGTGATGGTGGAGTTTTTCGAGACAGTGATTTATCTCGATTACTAGAGAGTCCTGCAAATCCACTGAATATTCCACCAAATAAACCACTCCCTGGGATGACTGAACCAATGCCATATGTTATTCTAGCGGATGCTGCTTTTCCTCTTCGCAACAATATTTTAAAGCCGTATCCATTCCGAAACATGACGCATAGTGAACGCATTTTCAATTATAGACTTTCTAGGGGTCGTAGAGTTGTAGAAAATGCCTTTGGAATTTTGGCAAACAGATTTCGTGTACTGCAAACTGATTTGAATTTTATTAATTTGCTCCAAGTATTGTGTTCTTAAACTAGCAATTTTTTTCTTTATTATATCTACGGTAACCACACAACCACTCAGTTCGAGGAGCTGCTGAGCTATTGTTTGCAGAGCTTTTAATCTTTTATCTCGATTATGATAATCTTCGCTCTTTTGTACGTATAAACAAGGATGCTGCTGGTATAATAACACCAACATCTTGGTTTGCTCTTTTGTTAACTCCACAGATCCTGAAATTATTATATGTATAGTATAATGTATAATATAAGATATATAAATATAATAATATAATATAATAAATATAGATATATATAATAAAGTAAGATAATACAAATATAATATATAACAAAATATTTGGATAAAATAAATAGACCTACTAGTAACTATGAAAATAATTTAACTTCTATATAATCAAAATATAATAAAATTAATATTTACCTGACTTTTCAGATTGAGTGCGATCATAACCTCTCTCAACGTTTTCTTTATTTGCCGTCATTTGTACAAGCTACAACAGTTGAATAACTTTTAATTTGTTATTACTCGAGCTAACTTATAAATTTAAAGCGTTCTTACTTCATAAATTAGCGTTTTTCAATATAAAAAATGCAACATGTCGCATTTCACTCTTTGCTTGCTTTCGTGCAACTTTCCAGTCAAAATAGCGATATCAAGGACTTGGTTACAGTTTTATGCAACAGTTCTTGTATCGTGGACACTATCATAATAGGACTTTGTCCAATTTCTTGGTATAAAAAAACTAGTGTACACGATTCAATTTCTAGTTCCAAAAACTTGGTTCCACGACTTGGTCCAATTTCTTGCATCGTGGACATAGAGCTTTACACCATGATGTTTACTATCTAGGTAATGAATTAACAATCTGTAGTAATGTTCACGTGCATCGGTCATTGATGTTTCATGTATACTTTTATCTATTTGTAAAACTGTTATATACACATATAGATATATATATTTATATATATGATATATAAGTGAGATAGATCGGTGTAAAGAGAAAGTTTATAATTTACGATTAAAATGCAGTTAACCAATCTTGATGTTTTACATGTGTATTTCATTAATTAATAATGTAATATTGGAAATTAGTAGTTGCTTTCATTATTAAAAGAAAATAATGGAAGAAGGAGCGATGTTATGGATGCTTACTTTTGTTATGTTGGTTGGATCTTGTCTGGCTGGATCATTACCATTAGTCATGAGTTTGTCGGAAGTAAGATAATTTTTCATAATAAATATTTTCATATGAGATATTCTGAACGTATCAAAGTATATGTCATATGGCCATATACTGTATTTGTGTGTTTTCTCTAGGACAAATTACAATTAGTATCGGTATTAGGAGCAGGTCTTCTTGTTGGAACTGCATTAGCAGTCATTATACCTGAAGGTATAAGAGCTTTATTTACTGGCGAAATTACTAATGGAAAAGAGTTACATGGTATACAATTTTATATTTGTTATAATTATCTAATGTTTTTCCTAAAATCAATATCTTTAATACTTCTATGTTACAGGTGATCTACATTCTTTAATTGGAATTAGTTTAGTACTTGGTTTTGTATTTATGCTTCTGATTGATCAATGTTCAGCAAGAAAAAGTGATGGAAGACAAAAAAGTGTTACAGCAACTTTAGGTCTTGTAGTACATGCAGCAGTTGATGGAGTTGCATTAGGAGCTGCTGCTACTACATCCCAAGCTGATGTTGAAGTGATAGTTTTTTTGGCAATAATGTTGCACAAAGTAAAGTTTCTGATCATCAACAGTATTTTAACAATTAATTAACAAGAGCTTAGTAGCAAATTGTTAGCAAATTCGCTACTTGTTAGCAAATGTAATATTAATGTGATTGCATCATTTCTGTCTTTTGAGTTATTAAAAATTTTAAAACTTTCTTTTAGGCACCAGCTGCATTTGGACTTGTGTCATTTCTTCTTCATGAAGGTGTAGATAAAAAGAGGATAAGCAGACATTTATTAATTTTTTCTCTTGCGGCACCATGTCTTGCACTTGTGACATATTTTGGGATTGGAAAAGTGAGTGATGCAAAATATAAGCATTTTTTTAATAGGTATTAAAACTGTTAATATAATAACACCTGCATGGAAACAGATTCGAAGTATGATGTATGAGTATTATATAAATCGTGCATTTCAACAAGCATTGAGTAAATATTCGAATATTCGTTAATTTTTTTCGGACTTGTTTTTATGTTAGTTAAAAAAGTCTAAGATAAGCTCTTAAGGTTCCTGGGTACTCGCCGCGGCCGTATTGGAAAAGTGAGTAAACATTAGAAGCGAGAAATGACACGTTGAGAATTTTTGCGTGCAATTTCGAAATAAAAAGATATTTGCATAAAATAACACTTCGAATTACTTTAGCACACTTCGAAAATACTCCGGAGTCTATTTCTTTCCCTTAACCGTTAATAAATAATCATAAAACGAATGTGATATGAAGCCTAGTGCAGTTATGCACAGGTGCATGACTAGGCCTCGTATTACATTCATTTTATGGCTGTTTATTAACTGTTAGAGAAAGGGAGACCTCGGAGTATTTTTGAAGTGCTAAAGTAATTCGAAGTGTTATTTTATACAAATATCTTTTTATTTGGAAATTGTATTCAAGAATTCTTAGCGTGTCATTTCTTGCCTCTGACGGTCACAATCTCACATGATCGCGGTGAGAGCATAGGAGCCTTAAACAAACAAAATTAAGAGTTTCTGTTAATATTAAAGGTAAATATGCATATTAGGTCAAACCTCACCGATGACCTTGACCTTGACATATGTTGTCAAGATCACCCTCCTGAGTGACCTTCAGAAGGTTTTAGCCGGCGGTCATTGTTCGTTAAAAAATTATAAACAAAAAAAGAATTGAAAAATATAGCAGTTATTTTGAGTACTAATAGACATAAATGACTGATATTTATGTGGAAATAGTACATGTATGAACGAAGGAAAGTTAGTTAAAGTAGCGAATTGTTGGTATATTGAAAGAAAAGTTATTTAAAGCAGAGAATAGAGAGTATGTGCTTCAACTTACAAAGCACATACTTGTAAAGCGCGTCACTAACCTATAGGTTAGTGGCGCGCTTTATAAGTGTGTGCTTTGTATGTGCTTTGTATGTGCTTCAACTTAGAAAGCACATACTTGTAAAGCGCGTCACTAACCTATAGGTTTTTGTCAATAACCAACTATTATTTGCTTTAACAAAGCTTTAACATGCTTTTGCCATGATTATACCAACAATTTACTGCTTTAAATAATTTTTCCTACCAATTTTTTTTTGTTTATAACTTTTTAATAAACAATAACCGCCAGGTAAAACCTTCTAAAGGTTACTCAGGAGGGTGACCTTGACAACATATGTCAAGATCAAGGTCGTTTATGCCTTTTAATACTCAAAATAACTGCTATATTTGTCAAACTTTTTTTGTTTATAACTTTTTAATAAACAATGACCGCCGGCTAAAACCTTCTAAAGCTCACTCAGAAGGATGACCTTGACAACCTATGTCAAGGTCAAGGTCATCGGTAAGGTTTGACCTAATATGCATATTTACCGTTGAAGAATTATCTTGTTTAAATTTAATTCAAATATTTAAAGTTTTTATCAGAATAAAAACTATATTACATAATAATACGAGAAGGCTCGTACGATTAGAAAATCAACTAACAAGGGGAAACCAGAGATTGTCCTCTCGGATTTCGTCGAGCTTTATATTATAGTGTCATATACCCAGTAATTCATGGTAAAACCGTTCGATGCAACTCTCAAGCATTTGTGAAAAAATGGAATTTTTTTAAAATAAATAAATGAGCATTTATATCCTTATTTTATATGTACTTTCTATTAAACGTTTCCGAACATGGGAAGAAACCGAAGGAACAAAAAGGAACAAAAAGGAATAATAGAGAATTAATAAAATAAGTGCACATTAGTTTTCATATATACAGTGTTTCCTTTATCTCTTACACCTCAAATAACTTTTTTATTTGTGATTCTAGAAAAAAAATGCTTCAGACAAAAGTTGTACGGTTTCAAGGGGGACATAAGATAGTGGCAATGATTTGACCTTTGATAGTAGTTTGAAGGTCACGTGATAGTCGTTTGAAGGTTACCTTCAATTTTTTAAATAAAACCCCCTATTTTTTATTGCATATTTTTTTGGCCCTGGCCGAGACGTTTTCAAAACATATAATAAAGCTCTCGTTTGTTAAGAATTTCCTGAGATATTTAAAATTTTGTCGTAATATTTGTAAAATATCAAGTATCTCGTAAAGCATACATTTTTCGCTGTTCCATTTTAAAAGATCCATACAAATATCACAGAAACTTTGCGTTTTCTTAAAAAATGTTTTAAATAAAACAGGGGCATTAGAGTTATCCGCTCAGGGCTACATGATGTACTAAATCCGACTGTGCAATTTTCCCGTAGTGTACATAACGCTAATGCCAGCGGTGCCCATGTTTTATTTAAAACATTTTTTTAGAAAACGCAGTTTCTGAGATATTTGTGTGGATCTTTTAAAATAAAACATCCAAAAATGAATACTTTACGAGACACATACTTGATATTTTATAAATATTACGACAAAATTTAAAAAAACAGGAAATTCTTAACGAAAGAGAGCTTTATTGTAGTGTTTTGAAAACGTCTCGACAAGGGCTACAAGAATATGTAATAAAAATAGAAGGTTCCATTTAAGAAATTGAAGATGACGTTCACGTGACCTTCAAACGACTATCCAAGGTCAGATCATTGCTACCATCTTATGTCCCCCTTGAAACCATACAACTTTTGTCTGAAACATTTTTTCGTAAAAAACGCAGGAAAAAAGATATTTGAGGTGGGCATTTAAAATGGGTCACCCTGTACATATTATATGTTTAATGTATGTACATACAGGGTGTTACAAAAAGATGGGGACATACTTTTTGTGCTTGTAGGGTGGGTTGATATAAGTAATTTGAGTATAGGAATGCATGTCCGCTGAAGCCTCGTTTCCGTAAATTTCCTGTGTAGGTAAAGTGCCTTTTCGGTAAAAGATAGCGAAAAATTTTATTTGAGAAAGCCGTTTGGAATTGAAAATCAGGCCTTTATACCAAATTTTGAATTAATCGGCCTACTTTGATGTAGGAAATTGAGGCAACTTCACAACCGTGTAGCACGGAAACGAGGCTTCAGCGGACATGCATTCCTATACTCAAATTACATATATTAACCCACCCCTACAAGCACACACAAGTATGTCCTTATCTTTTGTAACACCTTGTATATTTGTCACAATATATTTCGACACATAACAATATTTCATTGCTCATCTTCGAACTCCTCGGACTCCTCGGAATCTTTGGACGAGTTACATGTTCGTGGTTGACATTTATCATAAAAACATGTAAAACAGAACTTTTTGCGCAATGAGACCATTTTATAAATCCGACATTTTTACAATAACATGAGTTTTTTAATATTGAAAGTGGAAAACATACTTCATTGACATTTACAAATGCATTCTATGTTTTACATGTTTTTATGATAAATATCATCCACAAACATGTAACTCATCCAAAGATTCTGAAGAGTCCGAGGAGTTCGAAGATGAGTATTAGAGACCCTCTAATAAGAGTCTGGTCATAAGCGATCTTGTCAAAATCCTGCGAGAGAGACGGATATACATTTCTCTTTAACCTAGCCTCATCTAATATGCTCGAACACATTTTTCAGCTGTAAAAGTGTTATAAGTATTGCAGCAATAGGTAGATAGCGAATAATATAGCGATATTATAGCGATATTATAGAGAGAATGTATATCCTTCTCTCTCGCAGGATTTTGACAAGAGCTTATGGCCAGACTCTTTATTAGAGGGTCTCTAATGAGTGTAATAATGAAATATTGTTATGTGTCGAAATATATTGTAACAAATATGAAAATTAATGTGCACTTGTTTTTATTAATTAAATAAGTTTTATTATTCCTTTTTGTTCCTTCGGTTTCTTTACATGTTTGGAAACGTTTAAGAAAGTATGTACAATATAAAATAAGGATATAAATGCTTATTTATTTATTTTAAAAAAATTCAAAAAAATTCAATTTTTTCATAAATGCTTGAGAGTTGCATCGAACGATTTTACCATGAATTACTGGGAGTATGACACTATAATATAATATAAAGCTCGACGGAATCCGAGAGGACAATCTTTGGTGTTTCCCTTGTAAATAACAAAGGACTTACAACACGATGTTTGTGTTGATAATAATATTTCTGTGTGAATTTTTAATACTTATTCCAATCCAGTAAACTGCGCGCCGAAAATTTTTCAATCTTAAAACACAGCTCTAGTTTTGCTGGAACTGTAAATCCACATACTTAAAACGATAATCGATTTAATTAATCGATGCTGATCAGCATTCTTATAATAAAATCACTGTAAAGAAATTTTAATAATTTATTGTGATATCACCTCAGTGAGAGTTTGAACCTGGAACCTCCTGCATTCCGTATGGGTGTCGTCACACTGTAAGTTGTGTTTTAAAACTGAAAACTTTTGGCGCACAGTTCACTGAATTGGAATAAGCATTAAAAATTCACATATAAATATTATTATTGACACGAATATATATCCTGTCACGGCTCTAAGCCTTTATTATTTAGTTGAATTATTACATAACATTAATATGATTTTTTGGTAATTGTTTACTTTAGGGGCGACCTCACCAATTTCAATTTGACATATGTTGTCAAGGTCACACTCCTGAGTGACCTTCAGAAGGTTATAGCCGTTGCTCGTTGTTTATTAAAAAGTTATTAACAAAAAGTTTGAAAAATATAGCAGTTATTTTGAGTATTGAAAGGCATAAACGACTAAAACGACTAATATATATATGGAAATAGTACATGTGAATAAAGGAAAGTTATTTAAAGCAATGAATTGTTGATATATTGACAGTCTTTTTGTTAAAGCAGAGAATAGTTGGTATAGAAAAGTATACAGGGTGTTTTAAAATTGCACCGCACTATTTTAGGGAAATGTTTTCTAGGTCAAAATAAACAAAAAAGTTTATATAAACATATGTCCGAAACTTATTTATTACTAACAATAAGATATTAAAGAGTAAAGATTATGTTTAACAGTAAAATATTTAAAGTTTATTTTTGAAGTGGCCGTCGTTTTGTTGAATGCAGCATTCAGTACGATGTAGCCATGTTTCTCTGGCACGTCTTATGGCATCAGGATTATTCCTGATTGTTGCTGCAGCTTTCATTATGCGATTTCTTCTTCTTGCGTGCCAATAGGTCTACAATAAACTAAAGACTTCATCCAACCCCATAGAAAATAGTCTAACGGCGTTAGATCGGGCGATCGTGGTGGCCATTTAATGGATCCATTTCGACCAATCCAGTGGTTACCGTATGTGGTATTTAAATAGTTAATTTAAATTGGCACGCAAGAAGAATAAAGAAATCGCATAATGGAAGCTGCAGCAACAATCAGGAATAATCCTGATGCCATAAAACGTGCCAGAGAAACATGGCTACATCGTGCTGAATGCTGCATTCAACAAAACGGCGGCCACTTTGAAAATAAACTTTAAATATTTTACTGTAAAACATAATCTTTACTCTTTAATATCTTAGTAATAAATAAGTTTCGGACATATGTTTATATAAACTTTTTTGTTTATTTTGACCTAGAAAACATTTCCCTAAAATAGTGCCGTGCAATTTTGAAACACCCTGTATATACAATTTTATGTGTCAGAAAGCATAAATATAAAGTATTCTCTGCTTTAACCATAATTATGTTATAATTGTACAATTAAAGATAGTTTACAATTATAATCAATTATGGTTAAAGCAGAGAATAAAATACTTTAAGTTAAAAATTCTTAACTTGTTAATTGGTAATTATTACTGGCGAAATAAATAACGTATTACTTGGTATTATACCTATACTCTTGACAAAATATCGGTGTTTCATCTTATTATTGTTTAAAACTCATCTTAATATGTGTTATCGCGATAAATATTACCACATGCTTCGGTAGTCGAATTGGTTACGACGCCCGAACGGAATGCGGGAGGTTCCAGGTTCGAACCCTGGCTGGGGTAATATTTTTCGCAATAAAAATTGAAGTCTATTTAAATTTATCAAAATCCATGGTCGAATTCATCGTCTCGATTTGATCTGAAACGTGCTGTGTGAATCTGACAAATCTGGTCGGCTCGCAGTTTTTTAAAGTTTATTTCGGAAAAGATGATTGAATATTGTCAGTTAAAGTCGATTAAAAATTCTTAACCTGTTAATTATAAATACTTTATATTTATAGTTTCTAACACATAAAATTGTATATATGTATATTTTCTATACCAACTATTCTCTGCTTTACAAAAGACTGTTCAATATACTAATGATTCGCTGCTTCAAATGACTTTCCTTCGTTCGTACATGTACTATTTGCATATT
>JASTWR010002273.1:0-23051 GCA_030770355.1 Harpagoxenus sublaevis
AAAAAATCAAGAACATTAATTTATTCTTTTTATCAATCTTTCTGTCATCAGAAATCTTTCCCGAATTTTCCACAAATGTGTTTCAATGATATCTACAACATATTAAAATTTCATCAAAATCGGTCAAGCCGATCAAAAGATATAAATTATTTTCAAAATTTTTATTTTTATTTTTTACAGAAAAACAGTTCAATGTTAAAGGCTAATATTTGACTAAATTGTAAGAGACACTAAAAATTTCGAAAATAATTCATATCTTTTGATCGGCTTGACCGATTTTGATGAAATTTTAATATGTTGTAGATATCATTGAGACACATTTGTGGAAAATTCGGGAAAGATTTCTGATGACAGAAACATTGATAAAAAGAATAAATTATTGTTCTTGATTTTTTTCAGTCCCGATATCTTTCTTGTACAGTTACAAAAAAAATTTTCTAGAATCTTGGAGTAGTTTCCTATCGAACATAATTTTTTGGAAGCAATAAAATGGGTAGGTGGTACTTTTAAAAAATAAAGTATTTTTTTTTATTTTTTAAAAATATGATATATGCTTTTCGTACGATTACCATATATTTTATGTAGAATTTTGGGATAGTATTCTACAAAAAGTAATTTTTGCGAACTAATGAAATGTGTGAAAAGTACTTAAAAATAACAAAATCTTTTTTTTTTAAATTATCACAGCCTTTTGGTACTATCGCCATATTTTTGTTTAGAATCTTGGATTGGAATCCTACGACAAGTAATTTTCCGGAATCGATTAAATAAATAGATGCAGGTACTAAAAAAATAATGAAATAAAGTAAATTGAAATAATTATAAAAGAATAAACTATAATCATATTAAATCTAATGTTTTTAATGAATTAGTACACATACACTTAAAATAATGGAGTACACATACACATTCGTTCACATAATCACTCTCATACTATTATTTACAGTTATATTCATATGGATGAACTAATTTTCATCACTATCTTCATTGATAGTAGGCGTGATGCCGTCTGTTTTAAATATATTTAAATATTAAATATATAATATATTAAATAAAATAAATAAATAAATAAAAATAAAAATAAAAAATAAAATAAAATAAAAAAATATTAAATATATAAATACTAAATATATTTAAATATATTTAAAACAGCCGGCATCACCCCTATTATCAATAAAGATAGTGATGAAGATTAGTCCATCCATATGAATATAACTGTAAATAGTGTAAATAATAATATGAGAGTGATTATGTGAACGAATGTGTATGTATACTTCATTATTTTGAGTGTATGTGTACGTGTATGTGTATGTGTACTTCATTAATAAACATTTGATTTAATACGATTAAAGTTAATCCTTTTATAATTATTTCAATTTACTTTATTTTATAATTTTTTTAGTACCTGCACCTATTTATTTAATCGATTCCGGAAAATTACTTGTAGGATTCCATTCCAAAATTCTAAACAAAAATATGGTGATGGTACGAAAAAACTTATAATTTTGAAAAAAAATATTTTGTTTTTTAAAGTACCTTCTACCTATTTTATTGGTTCGAAAGAAGTACTTGTAGAATACCGTCTCAAAAGTCTAATTACATTACAAAACATTACATAACAAAATAAATATGGCAATGGTACAAGAAGCATCATAAATTTAAAAAATATTTTATTGGCTCGAAAAAATTACTTGTAGAATACTGTCTCAAAATTCTACATAAAATATATGGCAACCGCACCAAAAGCATATCATATTTAAAAAAAAAAATACTTTATTTTTTAAAAGTACCGCCTACCCATTTTATTGCTTCCAAAAAAATTATGTCCGATAGCAAACTGATCCAAGATTCTAGAAAAATTTGTTCGTAATTGTACAAGAAAGATATCGGGACTGAAAAAAATCAAGAACATTTATTAATTTTTTTTTCAATGTTTCTGTCATCATAAACCTTTCCCGAATTTTCCACAAATGTGTCTCAATGATATCTACAACATATTACAATTTCAACAAAATCGGTTAAGCCGATCAAAAGATATAAATTATTTTCGAAATTTTTATTTTTATTTTTTACAGCAAAACAGTTCAATATTAAAGGCTAATCTTTGACTAAATTGTAAGAGACACTGATAGCAATCAAAGCAAAAAAATGGGCATAATCCGTGTGGAGGCACATTGACCCTTCTTATCCGGCTACGGCCTTTATTCTATCATTATATAAGAAAATATACACTCAGTCTTAGGATCAGAGCAGAGGGTAACGCAGCTGACGAACAGTATAGATAACAAACTGAATAAAAATCTTAATTATTAATATCATGTTCATCAGCTGCGTTACCCTCTGCTTGAAAGAGTTTACATAAAAAGCTCAGCGTTGGAAATCTCATATTATTCACAATTCTCCATTACTTCTTTTAAATCTACAGCTTCTTTTTCAGTAATAGATTGATAGTCTGAAGTAATAGGTGATGGCAAAAAATCTTAAATTATTGCACTATCATGCAGAAACACTAAGAATTTAAAAATATATTTTTATGCATATTAAAAGATATATTAGCAATCAGTCTAATTAGAAAAGAAGATGTACCAGATAATATAAAAAAAATTGCATGCACAACTATGAATATTAATGATGATCACTGATGTTATGTTACCTTGTGTTTACTGGGATGGCTTTTTTTTTTTTTTTTTTGTGGAGGAAACCTTCAAAAGGCACCCCGGTTTTTCGGGGTAGTGTGAGATTCCTACTCACTAAAACCTCCATTATGCATACGTTACCTGCTGCAATATAATGGCGTAGATTCAACGCTAGCCACGCCTCTTCGTTTAAAGTGATCCGCCCTTCAGACATGTCAAGTCTAATCTCTGTGTAACAATACATAACTCTACGTACATAGATTAATATTAATATAATAAAAGAAATTATTTATTACATCTGAAAGTAAAACAATGTTATATGATATTATAATGTTAATTAGTAATAAACAACACGAATTAATAAATCGAGTGGATCGCAATTTAAACTGAGTTATGATCGCGTCGCAAAGTGACCTCAACCATATTATGGGAAGTATACTTTATAAAATATTTCTTGTTCTTTTACATGCAAGCTCATTAATATAATTTACTTTTTATCTATTATTATATATTTATTTTGAAAATAGTACATTGCAAAGCAAAATCTATCTGAGTTTAACACTTTGCGACGCAATCACCTCAGTTTAAATTGCGATCTAATTTGCAATGCACTATTTTCAAAACTACAATATAATGTATAAAATTACATTAATAATATTAAATAATAATATTATTAATAATTAATAATTAATATTTTAATATAAACAAATATTAATATTATTTCAAAAAAATTAAATATTCAGATTATAGAATAAATAACTCTACGTACACAGATTAATATCAATATAATAATAGAAATTATTTATTAAATCTGAAAGTAAAACAATGTTATATGATATTATTATGTTAATTAGTAATAAACAACACGAATCAATAAATCGAGTGGATCGCAATTTAAACTGAGTTATGATCGCGTCGCAAAGTGACCTCAACCATATTATGGGAAGTATACTTCATAAAATATTTCTTGTTCTTTGACATGCAAGCTCATTAATATAATTTACTTTTTATCTATTATTATATATTTATTTTGAAAATAGTACATTGCAAAGCAAAACCTATCTGAGTTTAACACTTTGCGACGCAATCACCTCAGTTTAAATTGCGATCTAATTTGCAATGCACTATTTTCAAAACTACAATATAATGTATAAAATTACATTAATAATAATAAATAATAATATTATTAATAATTAATATTTTGATATAAAAAAATATTAATATTATTTCAAAAAAATTAAATATTGAGATTATAGAATGGGCCCCTCCAACGCCCATTCCCGTGAGAACGCAACCAATATATTCTTTTATCGTCTCTTCGAAATTTTTATGTTACTATTATATGTTCTATACAATGACGATTGCAGATAACGTCTACCATCTTATTTTATCGGTGTATCTTTTTGCATAATGGCAGCAATAAAAACTTACAAAAATGTGTTAAATAATGAAAAATATTAATTCGGGAAAGGCAATAATTTTTTGCTTTCTAAAATTTTAAAGAAATGACGTCTCATGCATTTTACGTCAGTTGAATATTTTTCATTACAAGGATTTCCTTTCAAGGCTACAGTTGTAGCGAAAGCCGCAGCATAAATTCCGCACGAAATGTAATCCGGTTGTCTTATTTGTACTTTTTCACAAATTATATCATATTTCGTTATTGTGGGATAACGAAGGCGAATATATTCTTTCTCTTTAGCAGCCAATTTATCATACGTAGTAGCACATAGGCTGTCGTACACATGAAGTTTGGTGCCATCAAAATAAATACATCGCCAATGATCTGTACAAGTTCCGCCAATAATTTGTAAGCTGTTATTGCTACGACTAGCTTTAATTAAGTGCGGGTATTGTAGGTATAATACACTTTGTGTTTCAAAGCAAGAAGTCTCTCTTACAATGCGTAAAAATAGGTCTAACGATTCATCATTTAATGAACTATTTATAGACAAAATATTATTCTTCACTAGTGAGAGAGAAGTTATTACATCATCTAACATTTTTTTTTGTCTTTTTATGTCATCCTCAGTTAGATCTCGTTTTGAATAATCAGTTATAATGCAATCGTCATCTTGCTCCATGTCTGGAATAGCAAAAGTGGTAGTGCTTTCGATAACACTTTCCACTTTTATGTCATTTTTTCTAGCCGCTTCTTGCGCTTTGATGACATACTGAGGTTCCCGAATAGGCATATTTCTTTCTGCTCTACTATCTATTATTTCAGGAACCAAGCAGTCCTCGTAGAATCGTTTAAGCAGTGGTGACATTTTTGTTTCCCAAAAAATGTCATCACGCTCGACAATCGTGTACTTTAATCCAAGGGGTGTCCACACAGCAAAAATGCAATACTTTCTTTGCGTTATGTGGAGTTGTCCCTGTACTTGGAAATAGTACGCGTGTCTTTGATTCATTCGAGTGTCATCGGTTTTATCAAATATTCTATGAATATCTGAAATCTTTTTGAGCATTGCATCGATGGGATGTACATGCCGCGCCGCATAAGGACATTTAATCTCAACAATAGTATCGTCTCCGACAATGCCGTCAGGCGTCGCGGCAAGATATGGGATTGTTTCATCTATAAATAAACCACTAGAAATTTCTATCCCTAATTCCATCTGCAATTGCTCTCGTGCCATCATCTCTTTTTGTTTACCCCACTCGACAGCAGCAGTAGTCAATCGAGGAGGATAAAGAATTGCTTTCACAAGATTTTGGCACGAAGTTGTTTCTCTTCTGCTACAAACTTTTCCAAAGTTTGAAGCAGTGAGAAGACGTCGCCGTATGTTGTGCCACTCCGGGTTTGCATGCTGATCCCGTGTAGCACATTCCAATATAGCACGATTATGTTGTTGCTCTAATAACATTTCAAAATGATAACGTCTCAGCTGTTCGTACATATTATCTTGGATATCTGGCCGTTCTGCATTAGGTCCATAATCTTTATCAGCTATTATTTTAGCGGAATATTTAGATTTACGGACACAGAGTTGTAATTCTTTCGCCGCACGTGTTCGTTGAAGTTGCTTCACATTCTTGTTTATATTTCTGTTTTCAATTATTTTTGTTTGTGCGGGTGGTTCTTTATCTATTGCATGACAAACAGAAGTTAAGGCTCGCGAAGTATTAAATTGTACTACGGATGCTTTAACGCGAGTCTGATAAGAACCTTTCATGGCATAATGAACGCGCTTGGCACCAATAAATTTACTTATAATTCCATTACAACTTTCAACGGAATTACTAGTATAGTTATAAAGTAAGCTATCGGCATTATCTATAATGCGTTTCATAGCATTTTCTAATTTTTGTAATAAACCTGCACGTTGTAATTGGAGCACAAGATTCTCTTCGCCTTCTTTCTGTTGTCCATTACAGAAATATTGAAGCGAAGCACAATCTTTATGTTCACCAAATACATGGCTAAGTATATTTTTTAAATCTTTAATTAATTCGGAAATTTTTGTTTGCCAACTAACTTCACGATTGCGGCGAAAGGTGACAGCCTTGACCACAGCGTTTCGAATTTTCATAACGCTGTGGTCAACGACCTTTTTCAATTTTGAAATATTTCTACTACCGGTACTACTTGCTTCACGTATTTTATTACAAAGATTGCGGAGAAGATGATTCGTGCATTCAATCTTCTGCACAACAATATTTGGATACGGTGGAAAATCTCTCAATTTTTTTAAAACGTTACTATCACCGTCACCGATATATTTACTATAAATAAGGCCATGCATTTCTAAACTAAGTCGGAAACCTTCGAGGATTATATCACTTTCCATACTAGTGGAGCTCTGATTGCTCCCCCAATTTTTAAAACATACATGTTCTTTTGCTACTGCATTAATTTTAGCTGCTCTCGCGCAGACAACACAATATTTATTTCGAACACCAACAAATAAGACTTTTTTAGAATAATATCCCATAATAATAGCTGCTCCGGACGGAGAATCGTAACCACCAGTACGGTAGGATCTCTTCATCCACGAGCCGTCTGTTATCACGGGTATATGCGGAATTCCGTCTATTATATCTCCTCTTTTAATCGCCAAACATTTTTCCTCTTCGCCAGCCATGCGCATTTCTTCTTCCGCGGCGGCGGCGAAGGTTACCGACATTTCATTATGATACTTTATATATGTTTTATTACTCATGCATGGAATATCTACAGCAGCAAGAAGTTCTTCAAGCTGCTTATGACCGGTCCCTGTCAATATAGTACCGGAAACAATACCCCTATTGACATCCAATATTCTCTCATCTGTCGGTTCACTCCAAAAGTCACCTGTGAAGTGACACATTCGACATTTGACAGAAAATTGGGTTTTCAGACCGCAACGCTTCTTTATTCGAAAAACAAGATCAGTAAAACGACATTCGCCGATCCAGTGATTGGACAGTCTCTGCAATTCAACAAAAACATGCCCCAAATCGGCGATAAGTCGTCCACTAATCTCTTCAGAATACAAACGAAATGCGTCTATATTATTATCAGTATCCAAAATAATATTTTCGACATCTTCAACGTCTTCGATGTCTTGAACGTCTTCGACGTCGTCGACGTCTTCGACATCTGCAATATCTTGGACGTTTTCAACGTCTTCGACATGTTCGATATCTTGGACGTTTCCAACGTCTTCGACATCTTCGATACTACTTTGCATTCTAATTTCTTTAATTTGACATTCCGTCACATTCGTAATACAATATTCACGAACGTCTGATAGAGATCCCATTGAATCATCATCATTGAAAATATTTTCTACTGATTGCAATTTTTGTGTGCATACATCGACAGATGATTGAGAAAATGTTTTCACAACAGATAATGATGTCAACGTGTCGTTATTTACATTTTTCTTACCCTCGCATGCATACAATTGGTGTGACGTACCTGGAATTTCTATGAAATCCGATCCACATTCTAATGATTCTTTTCCGGAGTCCTCATCAATTCTTTCTTGATGCACGAAAGAATTATCACAAAAAATTGTGTCACGCGTTTGTCGCATGCGGCGCATTTTTTGTGATGAAGACACACGTCTTTTACTAACTGCTTTTTTACTATATTTAGGCATAATGATTATACAATATGCTCTAAATAATACTAGCTATAATAAAACACAGAATACTCTGCACTGACAATAAAACACTACTCTATACACACAGCTGTACTCTGTGCTACCACAATCACATGAAAGCTTAGGACACGCTTAGGTTGTGTTGTGATATGATTGCAGTCGAAAGTCGACACCCAGCGACAAATTACCCGTCTATAGACATCAGTAGAAAGAGAGAGGACCATCGCCACGGCTATGTCTGCATCGTCGCGTACTCTCACGGCAGGGTCCGGTCTATCTATATAAGTCTATGGTGTCTATAGACATCTAATAATTGTAATCATATGTTTGGATAATGGCGAACCGTGAACGTGGTAAGTAATTGTTCTCTTCATTTATATATGTATTTATATATGTATATGTATATGTACGTACACATTTCATATTTATATAGAGATTCGTTTATTAATTTGTGGCGTAACATTATTCTTGTAAGCAGTGATTGTATTTATAACCTCTATTTTACCTTTGTATATTTATCGATGTATATACATGTACGTATTTAAATACACGTGCAAATATTGTATGCATTATATATGTAAAACATTTTTTTGCAGCAATACCGATGCCGCTCATTCCTGGCCACATGCCAGGAAATTTTGTGCCTGGTGTGCCGGTGCCCCACAGGTGCATAATTGTTGTGCAAGCACCTCCAGCTGTGAGTATTTTTATGAAATAAATATATTTAGAGAGAGAAAGAGAGAGAGAGAGAATTAATTGTACTACTTAAAAATAATTTATTTTTTTAGGCTCATCAAACGGATCGTCGTCGACGATATCGCCAACGTCGTCGTGAGCGGCGGCAACAACAAGAGCAACAGGTACAAGTGCCTCCGCTACCACCGCCGCCGCAACCACAATGTCCCCCGCCGCCGCCACCACAATGTCCGCCGCCGCCGCCACCACAATGTCCGCCACCGCCGCCACCACAATGTCCGCCGCCGCCGCCGCCGCCGCCGCCGCAACAATATTATCCACCGCCGCAACAATATTATCCACCGCCGCAACAATATTATCTACCGCCGCAGCAATATTATCCACCGCCGCCGCCACAATTTTCACCGCCGCCGCCACAATTTCCACGGCCGCCTCCACAATTTAGAAATAGGGGAAGGGGGGGAAGAAAGGGGCAAACAGGTCGAGGTGGAAAAATCTTCCAATTCCATTTCCATTAAATATATATATATATATGTGAAAATGGAATTGGAAGATTTGATTAACCCTATTCGTAATTATTAATAAAGTGCATGCATGTTATACATATACCTACCATGAATTTTATATTGAACTGAATAAACATGAGCTCACTTTTATATACGCTGAAATAAGATATGCCAACAATTATATTATAACGGCAGAGATATAATTTCCTTATCACTAATAATAAAGAATTTATTATATGATTTTACTTTGACTTAAAATAAGTTACCATAACAACAAAACTGTGTAGTCATAAGTAACTAACCTTAGAGAGAAGAACATTTTTATAATGGAGAGAATAAGTATTTATGCAAACTTAAGCCAAGCAGATAGAGGACGAATAATTGCACTGTATCAAGCAGGACTTAGCAAGGAAGATATCTCTCTAATTGTCGGCTGCAACAAAAAAACTGTAACGTTATGGATTAATAAATTTAATGAAGGAGGTTTAGCTGCTCTCGAAGATCACAGAAAGTATAATACACGTCCAAGAAGAAGTACGCCCGAACAAGACGAGGATATTATTATGAGAGTGATCGCAAATCCTTTTGATTCCGTTGAGGCAATGCCTAATAATGGAAATTTTGATATTTCGGAAAGATCTATGAGACGCCGATTAAATGCGGCAAGTATTAGGTCACGACCAGCCGCAAGAAAAATTGAATTAAAACTGGTGCATAGAAATAGAAGAATGGAATTTGCAAGACAATATTTAAATACGCCGCAGGAAGTATGGGATGCAGTAATTTGGATGGATGAGAAAACTTTCTCATCCGCAGAAGACGGAAGATATCGAGTCTGGAGACCTGACGGTCAACGTTTAAATCCTAATTACGTCCTTCCCTTAGCACAGAGTGGAAGAATTATAATAGGATTCTGGGGATGTATGTCTTCCAGGGGATTATTGCGTCTTCAAGAAATTTCTCCGAGAATGGATGCTGAAGAATACGTTGAAATTTTAGAAGAAGTTTTAAAGCCTAGCGCGAGAGAAATATTTCCGGAAGAAGAGTTTCCGACCATAAAAATTGTGCAAGATAATAGTGGTGTCCACTCATCAAGACTTGTTCAGGCTTGGTTTGATGCAAATCCAGATTTCGAAAAAATTCCATGGCCAGCAAAGTCGCCAGATCTAAATGTTATTGAAAACGTTTGGGCCAAGATGAAGACCTCGTGGATAGCTGGTCAACTACGAACAAAGGAAGCATTAAGGATTCATGTCCATAATGTCTGGAATGAGCTATCATTAGAGCCAAACTTTACACGGAATTTAGTTAATTCTATGCAAAGGCGGCTGCAATTGGTGCTAGAAAGTAATGGATTTTGGATACCTTATTGGTATGTGAAATATCAACAAAAATTTATATAAAAGAAATGCAAATAGATAATATTTTTTAATTTTGATTTTCTCTTTTTGTTTCAGAAATGCAGTAAATAAATATATATTACCATATATAACATGTAATAAATAATATATTACAATTATGTTTAAATGTTTATAATGCATATTTGTTAATAATTGATTGTATTTTAATTTACTTACGCATAAGGTTTGTTTACTAATTCTGTAGATAAATTTTGGACTTCTAAATGATAGATACTAATTATATTAATTAATAAACCCAATTATAATGTTTATGTGAATTGATTGTAAGTTAATAAATATAAGACTTGATTCTTTAATTGTTGCTTAACTGTTATAAATAAATACATTTTATTTAGTAAATATA
Source organism: Harpagoxenus sublaevis (assembly GCA_030770355.1). Lineage (NCBI taxonomy): Eukaryota > Metazoa > Arthropoda > Insecta > Hymenoptera > Formicidae > Harpagoxenus > Harpagoxenus sublaevis. Next base: position 10,696 of record JASTWR010002273.1, read on the forward strand.
TAATTTAAATATATAACTTATTATACATTTAATTGCTTTTTTAGTAATTAATTAAATTCTTACAATTAGTTAATTAATCATTAAAAAGACAAGCCGCAAATTCCTGGGCTGCACATGAAAGCCAACTTCGAAGCCAATGTAGAGACTGCATAGCCAGTGTTCGTCACATAAATGAGCTGATGTAACATTACAACAAGTTTCTTACATGAATAATTAATTATTAACTTAATATCCAATCGTCTACAGTTTCTGGAATGTTTTGAAATATATTTCAAATATATTTAAATAATCTCTATATTAATATCTCTATATTATTTATTTCAATGCAACATTCGAGTAACTGTAGACCACTGGATATCAAGTCGTGATAAAAAGAAATATATGGTTTTGTAACCTCTTACCTATTAACCTCAATTTCTGTAACTGCGTTGCTGGTTCTCAGCCTGGTTCTTGAATAACCAACAGTCATAGAGCACGAATATTTAGACACGATATGCCTGACTGACAATGTTCGATATTTCAAGATATCGAAATGTCCAGGCATTTCTGCCGGTGAGTGTACAGGTAGTTGGGACCTTCAAGTATCGATCCCCGTCGGTGGTATATTTTTCGGCCCGTTAGTTGTCTCTCGGCAGCCATTCAAAGTGGGCGTTTCGGAGTTGGGTGTATTTCACCCAGTGTGACTCATACGTAATAATTTGAGTTTTTGGTTGTTTTTTTTTCGTTCCTCGTTCCAAAGTGAAGAGTCAATATGTAATTTGCAACGCAAATATATTTCTTCCATATTTCTTTAACCATTTTTTATAAATATATTCCTATTTTTTCCATCAAAATGTCTTTCATTTTTCCGCAAAAAATCGCACCTTCATACCTCAAAATAAATATACTTTTCGGAACGGCCGCATAAACTGCAATTATCAGTGAAAAGTGCATCATCTGAGGATGAAAAAACCGTTTAAAAAATTAAAATATCTTACAAATTGAAAGACTTACATTAGTTTTTGTGAAAAAGTCACTTTTCCGACTTTTTTTTCACCATTTTTTTTCATATGTTAAATTAATTTTTTGCAGATCAAACCTATATACAGTCTTTTTAAGGAAGACAAACTACAACAGGATTTTTTCTTTAAAATTATCTTTATTTTTGCTCTTTCTTTACATATGCATACATATACAAAAAAAATAAAAATAATATGATAGCCGGATTTTGCTGACATTATCTCTCAATATTTGCATCCGTGTGCTCGCGTATTAGTGTTTGTACTTTGTACATGGATGCTACTACATATGCGATGTAAGAGAGACAAAGATGGAATGACGCTCTCTCTTGTCAAGCAGTCAGTATGTTACCACGAACATTTCCCCAGCTTCTTAGATCTAGTGAGAACCGTAATAACAATATTTTAGCCAAAATACCGAATGAATCTTATTTAATTTAGGATATTCTTAATCAGTAAACTCATCTGTAGTACGCTAAAGAGCTATTTTATGAAAAAAAAGTATGAATAAAATTTTTTAATAAACTTGGGGGAATGGGCAGCTAGCAACGGGTAAGGTTGGGTTAGCCGCGAGTCCGTATTTAATTTATTATAAATTTTTAAGAGCAAAAATGCAAAATCGGGCTCTTTAGCGTACTAAAGATGAACTTACTGATTAAAAATATCCTAAATGGAATAAGATTCATTCAATATTTTGGCTAAAATATTGTTTTTACGGTTCTCACTAGATCTAAGAAGCTGGGGAAATTATTTCCCCAGCTTCTTAGATCTAAGAAGCTGGGGAAAAATGCAAAATCGGGCTCTTTAGCGTACTAAAGATGAACTTACTGATTAAAAATATCCTAAATGGAATAAGATTCATTCAATATTTTGGCTAAAATATTGTTTTTACGGTTTTACGGGGAAATAATTTCCCCAGCTTCTTAGATCTAGTGAGAACCGTAAAAACAATATTTTAGCCAAAATATTGAATGAATCTTATTCCATTTAGGATATTTTTAATCAGTAAGTTCATCTTTAGTACGCTAAAGAGCCCGATTTTGCATTTTTGCTCTTAAAAATTTATAATAAATTAAATACGGACTCGCGGCTAACCCAACCTTACCCGTTGCTAGCTGCCCATTCCCCCAAGTTTATTTAAAATTTTTATTCATACCTTTTTTTCATAAAATAGCTCTTTAGCGTACTACAGATGAGCTTACTGATTAAGAATATCCTAAATTGAATAAGATTCATTCGGTATTTTGGCTAAAATATTGTTTTAGCGAATTCGTGATTCCAGGCCGGCCGATAGGCGTCTCCACCGTGTCTCCTGCCGACCCTTAAATTGAGAATGTTTTAAAATAAAGAGTTTTAATTGAAATGTATTTAATCTTATAAATTTTAAAAGTTGTCCGTATTCCATGTTTACTGCGCGTTGCTTGTTTTTCTTAGAGAAAGTCTACGGAACGCGAAAGGCCCATATTCGAGTTTGAAAGGAATCTCGATCTGCGGCAGAGCATCGGCCGGGACTTCCGGATGCAAACCAATTCGAAGAAGACCGCCTGCCCACGGTTTTTGACCCATGGTTTTCCCGTGGGCCATAGGGCGAATGCCGGGGACTTGGGGAGCCCTGCGGGGTGCAGGGTCCATGGGAAGCTTCCACCCCTTTGTCCGAAGATTTCGCAGGAGAGCGACGGGGCGGCAATCGAAAAAGAGGACATCGGCTTCGGAGGACCGGAGCTCGAGGATGAGTTGAAGAGGACAGCCCTCCCTGGAGTCGGCATAGGGGAGCCTGGCCAGCTGTCCCCAGGAAGTCGATCACGGGGAAGAAGACGGAATCCTAGTTTACGGCGAGGGGCGGGAGGAGGCAGTCTTTTAACCCACAGCAGCAGCTCGGGGTAGGACGAGGAGCGCCGGCTTGGGACCCTGGAAGCCGTGCTCGTCTGGGCGCTGCCCTCCTGGATTGTCGGGACGAGGGGGCAGTGTTGCGCTTGTGCCGAGACGCCCGGTAGAAGCCCGCGAAGCGCTGCCTGACGACGTGCCTGACGACGTGTTTGTAAACAGTCGCCATTTAGATTCTTCGCCGGGCCTTGGTGCCGAACAGTCGTATTTTACGAGCTTGTACATTTTCTGAGTTATTAAACCTTCTGTTCCAACTAATCAATAAGCCTTTATTCCCGGAAACGGGATTGTGCGCCGCGTTCGCGAGTTGGTGTGCGTGAGTGTGCAGCGGACGCGCGGACAAGCGCAACAATATTGTAACTTACTTTAACAGTCAAAAATATTATTCACTTGCTCGAAAAATTACAAAATTAAATTATAACAGATATGTAATGTAAGTAAAATGCAATTTTACCTGAGAATTCAATGGATGGAGAAATATCCTCTTGTCTGGGTAAACTATTAGAAGGAGAATGATGCAGATTTTGACTATATATGGTTTCAGCTAAACATGGAATAAATAAAAAAAAAAGTAATTTTAAGATAGTAATTTCACTCATTTAGAATTTAATTTCTTAATTACAAGAATATAAAAAATCTATATTCGAATAAAAATAGCGCTAAGATGTAACTTTAAAAATTATTTTTTCTGTTAAAATATGTAAGGTTATTGCTCGGGGAGGGGGGGGGGGGTGTAAGTCCGTCCCCCGGATTCGCGACAATTATAGTTTTCTCGAAGGACCAGTGGGGGGTGTGATCCCCTCACGATAAACTAGCGACGAATAGTGCACGATGTACGCAACGATAAACCGAGTACAAAAGGCGAATGCAAAAGCGAAATCGACTCACCGTGTCGGTGCCCCGGCGCCCTCCTGGGGGATACTCTCTCTCTTTGTCGCTCGTCCTTTCTTTCGGCTGGAGGCCCTCCGTGACAGTGTTGTTCCTCGGGCCGCTTTTTCTCGCGCATGCGCGCTGAGGCGCTGGCAGCTGATGCTTCAGTGCAGTAGAAATTCATGAAAATAGATGTCCGTGCTAGGCCCCAACGTAGATATTTTTAAAAATGATCAAAAATTACTTACAAAATCAATAAAAAAGCAGTAGTAAGATACATATATATATGTACATGTATGTAACATTGCAAAAATTATCTAAAATATTGTATTTTCCGCAGAAAGATTACTAAAAAAATATAAATAATTTCTTTCTTTATATTAAATTACAAACCAGAAATATGGGTGTGTGTTTGGATATTAAATACGATAATGTGTATCTTCTAATTTTGTTCAGGAAATACATTATATGTATATATATGTATGTGTATACATACGCGTACGTACACGCACACATACACACAAATTCAGCTATAATAGGAAAATTAAAGTAAAGCAAAGAAGGGTGCTAAAATAATTTATTACACCATGTATATAATAAAATAAAATATATTTATTTGGCAGACTATAAAAAGAATACCAACATTTGTTGCAAGGGTAAGGAAAACTGCCAAAAACCTTACCAGTATTCATACAAAAAAAAAGTACATTTATTCATAAAAGAAAACAATTATATTTCATTAAATGATTATAAATAATATAACAAATCAAATGACTACATTGATATCACAATCAAATTAATGTTAATATCACAAATATGTTAATCTAGTTAAACTAGTTAATCTTTATAAAGTTAACAAAACTTACATTTGATCAAAAATCTCGTACATGTCATAAATATATATGTATATATTAATATTTTATAGTAAAACAGTAAATCCTTTGTAAAAAAATCTGAGAAAAATAAAAACAATTATATATAAGTATGGTTATATATTTAATAACACAAAATAAAATTGTAATGAAAGAAAATATTGTACAAAGGTAATTACTGCACATGCACGTAAAAGGAAAAAATCGGCTAGATGAATATGACTACGTTAAGTAAAATAATAATAAATAAATTGTATGTAAGGTAATGAATTAGTGACTACGTTAGACAATAATAATTATATATAAATTACAAAATCTTAAGTGCCATCAGACGAAGTAGATTGTTGTGCATATAAATTTTCTGGGTTATGTAATTCAAAATGTTCACGATTGGGTTCAAAATTTATACAATTAATATTTTCCGTTTGAAAACTTGATCGAACAATAGAAATTGCGGAAATAGTCTCATTGGATAATTTATTTCTCTTTTTAGTTTTTAAATCTGTTACTATAGAAAATATCCGTTCCGCTTCGGCATTTGAATGTGGTGTGACGTGACGGTTCGCCGCGCGTGGCAGCGCCCCGCCGTTGTCACAAGGCGCGGGTTCGCGCCCGCGGACGACCCAGGAGAGCAACCGCAAAATCTCCAGGGGGCCTCCGAAATAAAGCGTTCACGCAATCTTAATTTATTTTGTATTTTTTTTATACAAACGCGGCCCCTCACCGAGGCACCGCAACCAGCAACCAGGAAGAACGCAGGAGTCGACAACCAGAATACTAGAGGAGGACGACAGCCGTATTGTGAGGGGCGCGCGACGGACACGCGTGGCACGCAGGGTCGACGAAGCCAAGACGGGCCCGGGGTCCCCGAAGGAAAACTTGGACCCCTGGATTCGCCTCCGAAACACCTAAACGAGCCCGGGGCGCCTGGCCAGCGCTCCCGAGGCCCGCGGAGGAGGCCCTCCCTCAAGTGGAAGCCACCCGAACGCCTGGCGCGCCGAGCAAAAAGGGTCGGAAGGTCGAGGAAAATTGGGAAGGTGCCAAGGATCCCCGCAGTATCGAAGTATCGACGCCGGTGCCCGCATGATCCGCAACGCGCTCGGCCCTCATTGGTCGGTGTCGCGCAAGGGTATCGCGCCACCCCCTGAGAGGGGCGAGCATTCGATTGCTCATCGAGCTCGCCGCCTCGATCGTTCTCTTCTGGGTCGTCCGCCACAGCGTTAAGTCGTCTCGCGTAGATCCCGAGTTTGGTGTGCCGTATTTCGAGAAGCGAATCATCCCCGGCGCCTGTGACGGAACTCGAGACATCGTTGTTCCCCAGGGAGTGAGCGGAACCGGTGAGGTTGCCCTAGCCCAATTAGCGTGTAAACGGCCGCGGAGAGCCGCAAGTGCCGTGTTCGTCCAGCCCCGACCGCCACTTTTGCGAGATATCGCGTTTCGCGAGCGCGTGTTCTTTTGGGTTTGGTGTTAGTGAAAATCGTCGGACTCGACGTACGCCGGACGCGGCGGAAAAATCACCGGAAATGGCGTAAGATTGTGATCAAATCCTATTGCTTGGGATTGTCACAATAGAGTCTCGCGATTATTCGGCTCACGACCGAGTTTCGCGAGCATTCGTTGGTGTAGGCGGTCGGCGGCGGACGCGAAGGGCCTCGCGACAACATAACCGTGCGCCGGAGGTTTTTGGGGCGTAATTTATCGCGTAATTCGGCCTCCTGGGGATCGCGACCGTGAGTATCGCGACACCCAACGGGAATAAAGCCTCGCGTTTTTGTGTCGGATATCGAGTTTCGCGTAGTGACGAGAGTCGTTGCCTTGTTCTCGGGAAGTCGCGTAGGCGCTTCTTTACCGCGTATCGCCGGAGAGTGGCCCTGCGGGGTACCTGCCCGCGTATTGCGTAGAGACCATTGCAACGTCATCGTTAGTGATTTGCGAGGTATAATTGTTCGATCGCCGCGTAAGTGTCGAGTTGTTTCCGAATATTTGTTCGTTTTGCGTCCATTGCAATAAGGGTGTCGCGAGTAACTTTCGTATCGCGTTAGCGCACTTGCGCTCGTGCGACGGCCGACCAAATCTTCGCGTCGCCGTAAGTTTTTGCGTTGTTTACGAGCGAATTCCAGTGCGCCCAGCGGGGCGTCACCCGTTATTGGTAACGTGAAGACTCTGTCGATTCCCTTCTCGCGATATTATTTTTGCGTTGGCGATGTTAGTTATAAGTTAGATTTAAGTATTGTCTCTGCGAAAAGTCTGCCTGTCGAATTAATTAGATCTGCGTTTTGTTTCCGCGATAGGCCTAAGTGTCGGCTACTTAGATTCACATTTCGTTGCCGCAATCAGATGGTTTCTCGAGTTAATGAGAATTAAGTTCGTTCTCGCGACAAGCTTGTTTGTCGGATTATAGATTCGAATATTAGATTGTCGATTACTCCGTATGTTATAGCGCTCAAATTTACATTTCTTATACCGCGTATTATTTACTATTGGTCTTTGCCGATTCTATTCAAACAATTTATAGTCCTGTTTAACTTTCACCTGCGATACTTTCCCCGGCTAGCCAGTGTTTTCGAACGAGTTCAGCCGACGTTCGCTTATTTTTGTTATCATTGTCTGACTGATATTTTCCGACCGGGACGACAGCTTGTCATAACCAACTTCAACTTTGTAATATTCTTTCCCGCGAAATTATTGTTCACCCGGACCGATTAAAACCGCTAACTGCACGTTGTTTCAAATTTAATAATCCGATTACTTTCTTTCTCCGAGTCGCGAGACATTAATTATTTAAATAAATCAAACTGATATCTTTACATTGTTCGATCACTTATATCTCGGCTATTCTTTTTCTTTTTAATAAACGAGATTTATAATTCAGTAAACGTACGCCCTTTTAAGTGTGATTCTTTTGTGTTTGTATCGCGACCCGCACTGCCCTGCCTCTACCCTGCCCCTCTGCCGTTAGGTCGAGCCGGCTGGCCCCTCGCGTGACAGGCTGTGGTTTCGCGAGTTGGTGTTAGCGATTGGTGAATAATTAGTGGACGCGAGAATATCGCGTCTGGCGCCCAACAGATTTAGTCGCGAACCGCCTGACTCACGTGAGGGATTATCCCGAGAGGCCTATCACCCGACTCTCTTAGCGTCCCTTTGATCCGGCCATAAAAAAGCCGTGACAGTGGAAATGTTAAAACTGTTTCTACTAAAAATTGTAAATTTGGAAATATTTTTTGGCCATTACCGTCTTTGCATTCAAAGATTTTTTTCCACATTTCATCGATTTCTAAAGAGGCCAATTCATTTTTCTGCAAGTTGTTAAAATATGTTGGTAAAGTTACCCATTCGACTGATAATGTTGTTATATCTATTTCTTCTATTTTTAAGTGCTCAACAATATTACTGAGATCGGTAATTTTAAATCTACCTACATCAAAAAGAGCTATTTCGGGATCCAAGAAAGTTAATTGTTCAAAAAAGGAATCTTTGTAAGGCAGACGTTTTATCATTTCGCGGATTGCTGTTTTATAAAACTCTAAGCATTTTAATCTAATTTCCCGAGCGCATTCTAAAGATAACGTTGCCAAATGTTTTTCACATTCAGGTCCAACATGTATTTGATCTAAATGTCGGATGTTATTTTCATCGTCTACGTTTATAGTAGCGATTTCTGTCAAAGCCTCGGGGATCATAAAATTTGTCGCAACTTGCCGAATTATTCGCTGACTATTTTCAAATAATTTGTGAATTAGAATTTTGCGCGATTGAAAAATAATATTAAAAATATTTAAAAAATGTAAAGAATATTTCAAAAACAATAAATAAGCTTTAATGGAATCATCATTTAACTGTGTTAAAAGAATTTCTGCAGATTTCAAATTATCTTCAAATACTTCTTCAATAAAATAATTTTTTAAAACTATCCAATTATCGAGCAATCTAACAACGCATTTGTGTAAAACAAGCCATCGCGTATTTGCTAATTTAAGAATTGTATTTTTCTCTACATTAAAAAACTCTTGAAATTCAGCTAATTTTGCGGATATTTGTTATTGGAATTTTTTTACTTTCTAAAAGTGTTTTAAAAGACTCAAAAATTTTATTTGCTGAACAATCTCTGGCATCTAAACATACTAAATCTAATAACTCAATTCTAACTTTTTTATTTAAAGGCGAAATAAATTGTACAAGAACACACAAAATCTTTTTATCACAAATATCTGTACTCTCATCAATTAAAATAGAAAATTTTTGTTTTCTCAAAATATTAACAATTTTTCCCGTTTCATATTTAGCAATTACTTTTTTAACAATATTAGTGCACTTACGTCGGGCCATTGAAAGAGCCTGCGCAATTTTAGAATCTATGAAAATTGATTTTAACAAAGGAATCAAATGATCTGCAGTATAAAATGCGACATTATGCTCTGCATAAAATGAAGCTAACTTTATTTTCGCGCGTTTAACTTGATCTGTATGTGAAAGAGTACTTTCATTATCATCAAGTCTTTGATTTTGACATGTCGATCGTGATATATGCTTGGACCTTTGTGAGTGTCGCACTAAATCTGTTTTGCAACATCTGATGGCAGTATTACAAAAAGTACACAAAGCTTTATCCTCTGTAGGATGAGGAGCCAACCATCCTTTAAAACAATCCTCATCTAGCCAAGAAATTTGAAAACTTCTAATTTTTTTAACGGCTCCTGATTTCTTTAAATCCATTTTTTAAAAGAATATTTTAATAATGATTAATACTAATATAAAAAATAAAAAATAAATTTCAATTATTTATATATAATAAATTGACAGTTAATAATAATAGATAATAAATACAAAATATTATTTAAACCTATAGTAAATTAACACATTATTCAAAACAATTAGAAGAATAATTAAGAGAACAATTATTTATTCCCAAAAAGAGGGAAAGAATTACGTTTTCAGATATACATAATACCAAATACTGACCAAAAGATACTGACCAAGAAACAAAGCTAACGAATATTACATATATTGAAAATTTACATCTTAAATCTGTATTAAATAGTCTCCTAATTGTTTTAAATAATATATCAATTTACTCATTTTAACATACCTACTTACCTACTTACCTAAATCTAACCTATGCCACTTGATGGGATCCCGCCAAATACTGCTACGCCGTCATGCCATGCAACCATTGTATGTACGTTCCTGCACTCGCTGGTGCTACGTCACGCCACGTCGCGCATGCGCGAGAAAAAGCGGCCCGAGGAACAACACCGCTCCGTGATAGCAGGAGGAGCAGGCAGGCAGGCAAGGGTTGAGCAAGGCAAGCGTGCAGTATTGGCAGGCAGGCAGAGGCAAGCAAGGCCGGCAAGCAAGGCAGGCAAAGCACGACACTTATAAATCGCACTCTTCGACGACTTCCGATGAAGATACGATGTTGACTTGACTGCTTCCGAATGAAAAGTCCTGACTCGACAACGTCCAAGATGTGAGTGCTGTGCTCCGCGGCACTTTCCGGCTCGCGCTCCTGTGTAGTACGGCGCGAGCGAGTATCAATTTTCCCCCAATTATTGGGGATGCCACCCGCGGGCGGGCAGCACGAGTCGGGTGAGTCGCGCGAATATCGACATGTAACGATCGCGATCCGCCAACGTTTCGCGCAAGTCGGCAAACACGAAAATGAAGTTACCGACGGTAATCTAAAACTAACTTGTTAATCAATATAAGAAAACTAGCTATTAACGCAACCTATTAACTACTATATACAAAGTGAGCGCCGAACAGTTATTCTACCTCAATTTAAAATAAATGCGAAATAAGATAATACAGCATCAAATAATGTCTGTTATTTAAAATATTTTGTGGAAAGTTCTTTCTGTTTATATTAGAATTTTCTTTAACAGTCAAAATTATTCACTTGCTTAAAGAAATTACAAAATTAAGTTATAACCGAAATGTAATTGCAAGTAAAATGCAATTTTACCTGAGATGTCAATGGATGGAAAAATATCCTCTTGTCTGGGTAAACCATTAGAAGGAGAACGATGCCGTCTTTGATTTTGACTATATTTGGTTTCAGCTAAACATGGAATAAGTAAGAAACAAAAATATAAAAATTATCTAACAATAAGTTCGAATAGAAATAGCGCTAACATATAACATTAAAAATTATGTTTTACTGTTAAAATATTTAAGTCTATTTCTCTTCTATTTACAATAAATGCAAAATAAGATAATACAGCTTCAAAGAATATCTCTTAAATTAAATATTTTGTGGAGTTTTTTTTTATTTATATTATGATTTACTTTAACAGTCAAAATTATTAATTTGCTTGAAAAAATAACAAAATAAATTTATAACAGAAAGGTAATGCAAGTAAAGTGCAATTTTACCTGAAGATTCAATAGATGGAGAAATATCCTCTTGTTTTGGTAAACTATTGCGAGAACGATGCCGTCTTTAATTCTGAGTATATGTGGTTTTATCTAAACCTGTAATAAATAAAAGAAGATAGTTATTTGAAGATAGTAATTTTTACTTAATCTGCATCATAACTGTTATACCAAGCTAGACAGTTGATATTGACCTATTGCTGGATTTCTATCAGAAAGTAAACTCGCATCTATTTCTTCAATATCATTGGCTGTAATCAATAAAGTATTACATGTAATTAAAGTTTTATAAATAATTACAGATAGAAATTGGGAGATATTTTAAAATCTACTTATCATGGAAATATTCTAATAAAAATCAGCAGTTATATTAATACTTACCTTCAGGCAGTAATTCTGATTGCTGATAATGTAGATTAAAGCCTGAAAACATACCTAAAAAATGTTCTAAAGAAATATCACCATTTATAAAAGCACTTTGTCTTTCTTTAATTTGAATATTTATTGAATTGTGTGCATGCACGCCTAACACGTACATAATTATTTCGCAAGCGAGAATAATCAAGTTCTTGGCTTGTTATGATTTCCGACAAGTTTTCTATAACAAAAATTGTCCATGTACATACAATGTGTATATGTAAAAATATAAAAGACTAGCTTAATACCCGTGCTTCGCTACGGTATTCAATTACTTTAAATCCATTTTGACTTCAATAAACTTTCCCTTTATTGCAATGAACAATTTAAATTTAGCAAATAATATATTTATTCCGCCAGTGACTATTTAACATAAATAATTACTTTTAAATCGACTTTAACTGGCAATATTTAACATCTTTCCGATATAAACATTAAAAAACCATGAGCCAACTTGGTTTGTTGGATTCACACAGCACTTTTCAGATCAATCGTCGAAACGTTAATTCCGACCATGGGTTTTAGTCCTTAGATGTAATTTCTTTGACGCTTATATATAAGCATCATATTTAAATAGTTTTAATTTTTATTGCGAAAAATATTACCCCACCCAGCTAGAAATGATTTGTCGAATCGACGTCGATTCGACGTCGATGAGTCGATAAATGGTTGATGTCGATAACTAGTCAATATTGATTGGTCGAATCGACGTCGAAGCATCGACGAATGATTGATGTTGATAACTGGTCGATACTGATTGGTCGAATTGACGTCGATTCGACGTCGAAGCGTCGACGAATGATTGATGTTGATAACTGGTCGATACTGATTGGTCGAATTGACGTCGATTCGACGTCGAAGCGTCGACGAATGATTGATGTTTATAACTGGTCGATACTGATTGGTCGAATCGACGTCGATTCAACGTCGATGCGTCGATGAA
>JASTWR010002274.1:0-23047 GCA_030770355.1 Harpagoxenus sublaevis
TTGCGCATTACAAAATGTATTTAAAATATTTAACTGGTGGTCGCAATGCCAGAAGAAGTTACGATCTTTTTAAAAATTAATTATATAACGTTACAATGTTTTATTTTCTTTTCCTTTTTTTCCACATAGTTATTAGATGTGTCCCCTATGTAAAGATGCAATTGCATTTGCTTTACGTATGTATGTATGTGTGTATGTGTGCGCGTGCGCGCGTGCATGCGTGCATGCGTGCATGCGTGCATGTGTGCATGTGTGCATGTATGCATGTATGCATGTATGCATGTATGCATTGTGACGGGGCAGCTCCGCTGTACGTTGCAGCGTCCCCGCCGCCGCCACGGGGCGCGGAGTTGTGCTCGGGGGCGAGCCGGAAGAGCGACGCGAAATCTCCAGGGGGCCTCGTAGTTAAATAATTGCGTATTAATTCTTTTTTGTTTTTTTTTAAATTTTTTTTTTGTAATCGCGGCACCTCGCCGGAGTCTCCCCGGCGAGAACATCATCGGCGGCAACTTTGCGAGTATCATGGAGGAGGAGCGGTGCGAGGGGCGAAGGACGCTACGGAATTCCGAAGTGCTGCGTTAAAGGATCCTCGCGGGCCACGCACAGGGGAGCGCGGAGGAAGACTCCGACCGCGTGATCCCGGCATGGAAGCGGGAGCGGTGCCGGCGCTCCGGAAGCGGGAGGGCGGAACGACCCCGCCGCGATTGCGTTACGCCGCGAGGCGGCGTAACCGCTAAGGCGGCTACGACTCCAACCCGGAAGCCACGGGGAGGGACGCCCCCGCAGCTGAGACGCCATGAGGAGGACCGGGGCATCCGAACCCCGTTCACCGATCACCCCGTCGATTATTTATCGCGGAGTCGCGTGGCACCCCGCAACGGATCACGCGAGACCGCGTTACGCGAAGTGTCGCGGCGTACTTGCGGGATCGATCCCGATTGGCCCGCGCTATCGCGCCACAGACGTACGCACCCCCGGGGTGGGGCGCGTCGTCGATCCGCAATCGAGCGACCGAAGGAACGATCTCTTTCGGTTTGCCCCCCCCCCCCCCCGTTGAATCCGGATGTATTCTGAGTCTATCTCTCTGCCGAGTTCTATCGCGGATGTTTTACGTATGTGAGACGAGTGATCCGGCCCGATCCAGCGTCCCGGGAAAGCGGTGACGTCGTGGAAGCCGAGGCGAGTGCCGGTGAGGTTGCCAAAATTCGCTTTCGTGTACAGCCACGGGAAAGCTGTCGGGTTGCGTTCGCGTTTCGCTGCCAACTCGCGTGGGTAATTAGTGATTTTGGTGTTAGTTCGCCGTGCTCGGCGTAGCATTGGTGATTTCGCGAGAGCGATCGGCATCGAGCGCGGAGGCCCCCCCCCCCCTTGGCGATCGCGCAAGCTTTGTGTGTGCGGGGATCGGATGTCGCGGATTCGCGTCGCGTAACGACCCCCTTGGAGATCGTGATCGCGGGCGTGTGCGGCGGCCTTCGGCGGGGCCGAAGGGCGAAACATCGCGTTCGCGCGGGCGGCATCCGGGAGTGGCCGCGTATTACATTCGTGTGCGGCGTACGTCCTCGGGTTCGCGCTGAGTGTGGTGTTACCGCGTATCTGCTCCCGTACCGGGTGAAGTCTGGCGTTTTGCCGACCGACTTGGGGTGCGCGTTGAGTGTGGCGTAAAAACGTATATGCCCGCGTTCCGTTAGAGTTCGACCCTTTTTGCGTTTTCGATTGCGTAGTGCCATCCCGGGTCGTACGCGCGTTCGCGCTCGCGCCTCCGCCGCCGCGCCCCAGCGTGCGAGTCACGTCGCGCCCGCATACCGCGTGTTTTTACATGTTGTTCGCGGCGTATTATTTCCGTGTCGCGTTCCTGGGTCTTGTTAGTTGCGCCGCTCGGGATCTTTCATTCCCGATATCCTCTGGAGATATTATTTGCGACACTACCCCATCGTATTACTTGCGATCTCGTTTCGCGATATTATATTGCGTTATTCGTCGCGATATTATTTCGCGTTATTATTTGTTATTATTTTGCGTTATTAGTCGCGATATTATTTCGCGTTATTATCTGTACTCTTATTTTGCGTTATTAGTCGCGATATTATTTTGCGTTATTATTTGTTATTATCTTGCGTTATTCGTCGCAATATTGTTTCGCGTTATTGTTTGTGATATTCTTTTACGTTATTAATCGCTAGGATTCAGCGTTATTAATTACGGTAGTATTTTGCGTAATCGTTAGCGATGTTAGTTTGCGTTACGATTTGCGATAATATTCGACGTTATTATTCGTAATAGGATCTCGCGCTATTAGTTGTAATTATTTGACGTTATTGTTTGCGATCGTATTTCGCGATCTTCTTTCGCGTTATTATTTGCGATCTACCTTCGCGTTATTATTTACAATATTCTTCCGCGTTACTATTTGTATTCGTTTCTCTAGTTCCTTGCGTTCCTCGCTGCCGCGTATTTGTTTTGCGCCATTATTCGCGTTCGATATTCTTGAGTGTTAGAGTCGCGTCCGAATACTATCTCGCGTTCTTTGGATTATTTCCAATATTATTGTGTTATTATTCGCGACATTATTTAGTATTATTATTAGCGATCTTAATGGCGATAATTATTAATTGCAATATTAACGATATTTTGTTTGCGTTGTTCGCTGCCGCGTATTAGTCTTGCGTTATTACTCGCGTTTGGTATTTTGTAATAGATTCGCGTCCTGATATTATTCATTAGCATTGTTTGAGTCGGATTATTAATTTTGCGTTACCCTGGTTTATTCGTTGCATTATTTAGACTGCTGTTCGCGTTATCCGGAATCTTTCTCGCGTTATTGTTAAGTTACGAAATACTTTTCTGAATTGCGTGCTCTATTGCGCCCGGTAATTGCGTCGCGCGTGCGACGAGCTCACGCCAGAACGGCGTAAAAACCACTGACGACAGAACAGAACAAAATAGACCGGAATTGAATCTCCGAGTCTAATTGATAGCGATTTATTGCGATCCCAGCGTTATTATCTGTTTCTTTGGCGAGTAATAACTTCGCACAATTAAGTGATCGCGCTCCGTTTTGCGCACGCAGACATTATACTCGATCGTCGACATTTGTGGCTCTATTATTTATACTATTTGCAGAGTTATGTTTTGATTGCGAGAGGTATCGCAAATGTTATTGAGATCTCATTGCTTAGCTTCTTTGTTTGTTCCGTAACAATCCAGAGATTATTATAATTAAATCAATCAATACTTTCCGAAATTCCGATATATTTTCCGTCTGATTTTACGTTACTCGTTGTCGCGTATTGTTCGCGCGGCGAGATTATTCATCGCGTATACTCGCGCTCGATATTACTTCGCGTTCTTCTTTAGTTTTCTGTAAACAAACTTGACTACAGTTCGATAGGCGGGGGCGATTGCGTTACTCAACTTTGTTATTATTTCCCCGAACCAATTTGACCATTATTATTAAAGTTACTATTATCAAACAACTGTTCCACCATTTCCATTACCCGATATTAGCAATAAACGATCAACTATTTTTATCATATTACACTGTGTGGCGAATTATTCGGCCGTCATCCCGTTGTCCTCTTACGCTGCCCTGCCTTGCCCCGCCCCTCTGCCGTTAGGTCAAGCTGGTCGGCCTTCGCACGAATAATTAAGTTGGAGCTTTCGTGAATCATTATTTTCATTTTGACGAATTTTTCGAATCAAAGCATTTGAACTGTCGGGATAAATCATTAGCAAATTGTTGTATTTAGTGGACGCAATTTGCCGCGTCTGGCGCCCAATAGTTTATTTCGCGAGTCAAAGATTTCGTGCGAGGGACCCATTCCAGAGGCCTGACACCCGACTCTCTACCGTCCCCTTTTGATCCAGCTTGCGCCCGCGCGCAAAAAGCCGTGACAGCATGTATGCATGTATGCATGTATGCATGTATGCATGTATGCATGTATGCATGTATGCATGTTTGGATGTATGCATGTATGCATGTATGCATGTATGTATGTATGTATGTATGTATGTATGTATGTACATATGTACGTTTGATGTACGTTATGTATGTATGTATGTATGTATGTATGTATGTATGTATGTATGTATGTATGTATGTACATATGTACGTTTGATGTACGTTTAATGTGTGTATGATGTACGTTTGATATACGTTTATGTATGTTTGCGTACGTTGCATACGTTTGCGTACACGTTTGCGTACGTTTGCGTACGTTTGCGTACACGTTTGCGTACGTTTGCGTACACGTTTGCGTACGTTTGCATACGTTTTTAGAAAATAAGACCACCACCACCACCAGTAGAACCTATGACAATTAAGTTGTTTGACGGGGGTTCGACCGCAAGATTATCCGGAGCGGTACTACTACCCGCTGCAATCTGACTGTGTGATCGGAATCGTCCCCTGCTATGTGCAGGAGTACGGCTTTCCGCGGAAACGGCTGTGCGAAAGGTGCTACGCGCGTCGAGAGCAGCCCATCGGTTACACGCAAAGAGTGCGGTGGCACTCAATCTCATCGCAGCTACACGGTTTAAACATTTCGAGCAAGATGCGGTGTAGTGATTGTGATAGACGGTTAATGCGCATAAAGCCTGCGCATGAGTGTCGGGAGTGCAATGTTTTCTTATTTATGAAGTCTTATTTAAAAGATTTGAAAGGCGATTCGAGAACATGAAAAGGGAAATTTATATTTAATAATACAATGTTGCATGGTTGAAAAATTATTGTTGTTCAATAGATTTTATGTATAACTATAGTAATAAGTATATATGTTTATACCCCCGCACATGTGTTCTGTAGCGAATATTAGTTATAAAGTTATAGCTGAGAGAGTATGGATGAGTGTTCTACGTTGTATGTTTTTTAACAGCAAATATTTTAAAAATATGCACCTGCTCTAGTAATAGATACGCGAATAAGAAAGAACATCTGAGAGCGGGAGAGAGGACGCAAACGGGAGCGGAGCGAGAATACGAGGAGGTATAGGTAAGAAGGTGAGTATGAGAGAGAACGTGAAGAGGTAAGTAGAGAGAGAAAGTGATATGCAAGCGCGGTGATGTCACGCTGATCCGCGGTCGACGCGAGCGGTAGCGAGAGCGAGGACACGCGGAAACGATATATGATGTGACGTCACGCGGGTTGCAGTCCGGACCCCCCTCACCGCGGACCCCCCTACCCGTGGGCCCACCGCGTCCTCATCCTCGCGGACCATGGCGCGGTTCCCCCCTCTCCGCGGGCCGCCGCGATGTCAGAAAACGCGGTTCCCCTCTCCCTGCGGACCCCCTCGCCAATCGTTTCCCCTCCCTTGCCCCGCGGACCCCTCGCTCATCGTTTCCCCTCCCTTGCCCCCGCGGACCCCTCGCCCACCGGGCATGAAGTACCCCGCTCGCGGAACCCCCCTGCCCCTCTACCCCCCTCGCCCTAGGTTGGGTTCGAACCGGCCCTCTATACCTACTTATATATTTAGACAAACTTACATAAAATAATTATAAAATTCGTCAAATAATAACGTTTCTAACATCTTTTTTTTTTATATATATAAGTAGGGGGAAATCTTCAAAAGACCCCCGGGAAGCCCGCCGTTCTCCGGGGAGTGTGGGACTCGATCCGGCCGAGTTGCGAGCAACCCGGACGAATCGCCTAACCACTAAAACCCTCTACTTGGCTAAGCCATCTTTCCTCTAGCGATGGGGTACCAGGAACACAAAGCTTGCGCCGAGTATGACTTCTAGTACCGCTTCTGAGGCTGCATTGGTGGTGGAATGCACTTCCATGACGGGCATCCATCCGTGTGCGTGTACCTAAACATGAATCATGTCAAAATTTGGATAATCAGTCAAGTCCGATTGAGTCCTGGCGGGGAGAATGACTATATACGCCGTCGCTGGCGGCGCTGCTGGAGCAGCTGCCGCTGCTGATGATGTTGGCCCTGTCGTTTCCTCTCCGCGTTTTCTTTACATTTTATTATTTCCTCCACGTATGACGCTACACGATTCCTTTGGTCAGGTCCGGTTAACACGACTTCCAGCATTTTCTCTATAGAGTCTAGGTCCACCTTGGTGTCCTCCTCTAATGCCATCCTATGGGTTACCCAGGCTGGGCAGTCCACAAATGTGTGGTGCGGATCGTCCACTCAACCCGGGTCCCAACAATGGGAGCATGAGGGCATCGGGGACTTCCCTATCATGTGCAAGAACTTGTTAAAACAACCATGTCCAGATAATGCTTGAGTCAGTCTATAGTTAAGACATCCGTGCCCCCTTTCCAGCCACTCATTAAAAATCGGAAGAATCAATCTCCTGACCCGATGACCGGGGTCAGTGTCTTTCATTTCTGATAAGTGCCTCTTCCATATATTCCGTTCTAATTCCTGTCCCTTTTTCTTAATCACCCTTCTGGCCTTGGGGACCAGGATGCCACTATTCCTTGACTCAATGTCCTTAATCGTTCTATATACACATTCTCTGTGCCGGGCCACAATATCAAATGGGGGTATACCCGCCAGTAGTGTAGCTGCCGCAAATGCAATAGTGCAATAACCCGATATGACTCTAATGGCGAGTCGCCTCTGGATCCTATATATAGGTAGTACGTTCTTCCGTACGAGGACCTCATCACGGGCCCCCAGCGGAGCTCCATAGAGCAAAATGGACATAATTACATTGGCGTAAAGCTTCCTTTTATTGGCCTGCGGACCACGTAGATTGTGCATTAGGCGACACAGGTAGCCCATCGTTTTCTCCGCCTTCCTCGCTGCGTATTGGAGATGTTCCGTATACTTCCATTGGTCGTCGATCACTATTCCAAGGCATTTAAGAGAGGGGGATGAGAAGATACTCTCTCCACTCACGTCAACCACCAAGCTTCTACTAGGGCCCTTTCCCCGAAAGACCACCATCTCAGTCTTTTCCGGGCAGACTCTTAAGCCCAGACTCCTAATGGCTCTCATAATTATTTCCACGGCGATCAAGGCCCGAGCGACCACTTCCTTTTCATCAAAGCCGCCGATAACCAAACTAGAGTCATCCGCAAAGGCACGAATAAAAGTGTCCCTGGGGAGACCCACCCTTAGCACATAATCGTACACAATATTCCAAAAGAGTGAGCCCAGTACGGACCCCTGGGGGACCCCGCATGTCACCTCTTCCGTGAGTGAATCCGAGACCAGTTGGGCAGTGATACGCCTGTCCTTGAGGTAGTCCTTAATAAGGTTAACTATGTACCTTGGGACTCCTTTGTCTATTAACGCCTTGATAATTCGGCGCCATGGTAGTGAATTGAAGGCGTTGCTAATATCCAGACTAATGACCACGCAAAGGCCTCCATCCTCGGTATAATACTCCCTAAGACGTCGCATTTCCTGGACCGCGTCACAAGTAGACCTGCCCACACAAAATCCATACTGGGCGTTGGATATGCCTTTATCTTTAGCCTCTTCCAAATATGAGCTAAGTCTGCCCGTTACTACTCTTTTGAGTAATTTTCCCAATTCTGGAAGAAGGCAAATCGGCCGATACGATGAGGGAAGGCCTTCCTGTTTCTTGGGCTTCTTTAGAAACACCAATCTGGCCGTCTTCCATTGTTTGGGAAAAATACCCTGTTTCAGACACTTGGTGAAGCAATCCGCCAGTAGATTGAGGAATCTTTCGTAGACAAACTTCACAATACGGCTGTCCACTCCATCTGGACCTGGCGCGGCTTTTCTAGATGACATTTTCTTGACCGCAATGTGCAACTCTGCCTCTGAAACCTCTGGAACATCATTAGGGGAGACCGGCAGATGCGACCAGTTATGTGGAGCCATAGACGGAAACAAGGTCTTAATGACTTGCTTCACGGTACTAGTTGGAAGGCAGTCCAATGGAGCTACCGCGTTCGAGCCCTTTAATTTAGCCAGTACGATTTTATAGGGTCTCCCCCAAGGGTCCTTGTCGAGGGTGCCGAGCAATTCTTTCCACGCAATCGCTTTCGCCGAGTTAATCGCCTGACGGTAGCAACGTCTCGCTGCTCTATACTCGGTCTCAATTAAAGCGTATTCCGGGGAATGACGCTTCTTTCTTAGCCGACTAAATATTCGTCTTGTGGAAAGACACTTACGTCTGGCCTCGGCTACTGCGGGAGTCCACCAATATACTCTCCTGGAGACATTGTTGCCAGTCTTAGGCATTGCTTCATTGCAAGCCCTCTCGATCGCCTCTGAAACATGGATCACTGTGTCTTCTGTTTGATCCGGTGCAGGGTTCCAGCAGTGGCCCACTAAAACCGAAATAAATTTATCTGGGTCCAATTTACTGAACTGCCAGCCCTTTCTAAAGTGCCTCGATCGTCGTTTCGTGAGGAAAGACGACCGCATAGAGATCACTATGTATAAATGGTCGGATAACGACTCTTGGTCGCTCATGACTCGCCACCCGGCAACAATTGGGACCAATCCAGGGGTACACCAAGTGAGATCAACAATTGATCCCCCTCTTCCTCTCTTACACGTCTGGGTCTGGCCCTGGTTTAGGAGGACCAGTTGCAGAGCTTCCGCCCATCTCTCCAGCATATCTCCCCTCTGCGTAGTGAGGCGATCACCCCATGAGAATGACCTGGCGTTAAAATCCCCTGCAATTACGGCTCTCCTATGCCTGATTCTCCCGACTTCCACGGACAATTTGTCCAAAAATAGCTCGAAGTCTTAGACGGGGCTGTTAGGGGAAAAATAACAGCTTACAAAGAATATGCTGCCGATCTCGACCATCACAATGCCCTCAGAGTTGAGATGCACCCTCCATGAGAGCTTAATTCCGAGCATGAAAAAGATCGCGCAGCTATTGTTAGTACACGCTGCCCACAAGCCGCCGCCTTCCGTCCTATAGGGCTCAGCGATAATCGCGACGCCGATTCTCCTCTTTTTCATGTAGTGTATCATGGCGTCCTGCGCCGCCCTACAGTGGTTGAGGTTGATCTGCAGAACCTTGTTCATCGATGTCCATCTGGGAGAACACCTCCATATTTGCCGCAGACCTCCGATTTGCGGCTTGAGTCTCCTTTGGGAAATTTCTGGCCGTACATTTAGTCGATCCAATACGGTGATCCGCTGAAACTCCCGCTTCCTTGCACAATACGCACCGGAAGGGGGCACCACAACCTGTCGTTTTATGGCCCTCCAAGCCGCATCTGTAGCAGCAGTTGGACCTATCCTTTGGGCTGCCGCAAGTCTGCTTGACATGGCCAAACTGGAGACAGCAATGGCATTGCATCGGTCTCTCTTTTAGCAGTTCAACTCGCGCAACTGACCACCCTATCTTAATGCGCTCTTGAGTGGATACCTTGAGTGCCGCTGCAAGGGGACACTTGACCCAAGTGACCCCCAATCTATTCGGAAGGGCTTTAATAGGCTCTGGCCTTATTTCATTCACTCTGCAGGCTCCTTCCTTTGCTATCATCTCGGCAACTTCCTGCGAAGAAACCGAGTCGTCTTGACCAGCTATTTTTAAGTCAGCCATCTTAGCTGGGCGGGAAACTTTTACCTTTTCGCCTAATACCTTCTTTAGTTGTTCTGCCATTTGATCGGCCTTATTCTTGTTGTCGTCGCCAAATACTTCTATTAGCCTGGCGCCAGACATGGTGGATCTCACCTTGACCATACCGATTCCCAAGTCGTCGGTGGAGACGCAAGATCTCGCCTTATTAATTATCTCCGCGTACGAGATTGAGGAATCCTGGGCCACGAGCGAGATAGCCGCTGTTCTTGGTGGCTTTCTCTTGTCTTTATTTGGAGGGCCCGTAACCCTCTTTCTCCTTTCCGTTCTCACCGTGGTGGTTTGTTTCCACTATCCGCTTGAGAAACCGACTTCTTCGTTGGTGGTAGTACCCCTCCCTTTGGCTGAGGCAGAGCAGGGAATTCTTCGGCCCTCTTAGCCGCTGGATTTCTTTTCCTGGGTTTACGACGCCTCCCACCTTTAACTGCCTGAACCCACTCAACATCCGTCTCCGACACAGCAGTAGACGACGCTTCCGTCCCGTCCTGCGAGGGCCAAGCTCGACCTCTTGGTTGTTGAGGTAAGTTCCTCGACACTGCTCTCGGCCGAAAGTCCGTGTACTGAGTAATCCGAGGACGTATGTCCTGGATTTTCAAACTGCGAGCCACTTGGGCCGTTATCTCGTCTATTACTTCGGGCGGCATGTCCTTCCAATTGAGTGGCGTATGACGGGCCTCCTCTAAACGCTTCTGGGCCGACAAAGGGGGAGGAGGGAGCATTATGGCCCTAGACTCTTTTGCCTCCTGAATCCTTTTTAACTCCTCCCTGGCTTTTCTGCTGTCCTCCTTGTGAGCTTTTATGTCCTGCTTGAGATTAGAAACCTGGATCGTTAGCAAACGGTTCGCCTTTTTTAAATTCTCGTCGGCATTCACCGATTCGGCTCGAGCAGCAAGAAGAAGCGAAGCCTCCCTTATCTTATGTAGTAGAAGCTTCATGCGGCCTTTAAACTTCCCCTGGAGTCTAGATGATCGTTCCCTCATCGAGTCGACTTTGTCGACCATCTCCGAGATCGCAGCACCCAGTCTCCTAGGGGAAGTGGTCTCGTCCCATTTCTCTTCAACCACAGTCATGTCGTTGATATCATCTCCATAATCTTCATCGTCGCCTTCTGCATAATTCGTAGACTGCCTCCTTCTCTTGGACGTTTTGGATATCGTCGAATCCATACTCCTGTCCGATAGCCTATCGTCATCTTCCTTGTCCGTGGGACAAACCATGTTCCAACCTATAGAACCTCCCTGCGGCCAGGAATCCCTGGCCTCTTCGGGCGGAAGCCTGTACGGCCCTTTGTAGTTGGGACCCGATTTACGCCCCCTCGTTTTTCCCTGGGACAAAATGGTCAAATCGGGATCTTGTGTCTCGTCCACGTCCATTTGACGTGGAGACCTGTCCCTTACGTCTTGTATCTCGTCTTGCTTCTCATCCTCTGAGTGGGGCTGGGAACCCCTTGCTATTGTTTTGGCACTTTTAGGACTTACTATATTCTTTTTACTTTCCATTATGATTTTTTCTCCTCCCAACTACGTCGTGTGTAAGATGTGTATGTAAATGTGTGCATGTACGTGAGTGTGTGTGTGAATTTCTCAGGTCTCCAGGCTCCCCAGAAAGAACCATAAGGCTCCAGGCAAGGCGACCGCGCGAGAGACAGTGGCCTCGGCAAAGCTCCCCGGGAGAGCGAGCACGGTCCCATCCGGTCACCGTCCGGCAGTACTCGCCCCCCCCCGAAATTATGCACCCACTGATAGGGCAGCCAGGGCATGCCGGTTAAGCCGCCCCGGGCCCCTGTACTATTGGGCGGCCAGGGAGTGCCCAACCCTGTTTCTGAGCTGTACCCTCTGCCCCACACGCGGCCGCCAACCCAAAACCCCACAGAAACCCCAAGAAACCCAAGGAACCCGGAAAACGTTTCTAACATCTACAACGAGAGACAAATTCGGGAAACGATGAGCGTTTATCCGTATGTCACGTGCGTTTTTTATATTTATATATTTTCGTCCATATATATTTATTTATTTATAAAACAGAATTTTCTCTCACATAAATGATTAACATTACTTTGTATTCACATATTGTCTGTTTAAAATGCTTTTATAAATGACTATTACAGATTCGCTGCTTAAATGTGCCGCTCAGTGTGACGTAAGCTTGGACAAGTCACTGATTGGCTGGCTTTGTAAATATGCGCAAGAGCATACCTATGTATTTATACCATGCACGGACGTACGCTGCGCTGAAGCTGCGTCGCCCGCGTTTCGTTTTGGTAGTACTAGTTGCACTCAACTTCTACTTTTTTCTTCCGTTTTTTATTATAAATAGAACTGGATTCCGCGCCAAAACACTGGGTTTGATACGGCCAACGGCAAAATCGATTAACTTAACCTTATCATCGCTTTCACTGCTAATTTTTAAACATCATCAATAATTTAAAGATTTCAGGATATAAATATTGTGAATAAATATTTTACAAATTGATTTTTATTCCCTTATTTTAGTGCAGCTTTTAATATTTTTAAAATCCAGTCGATCGGTGAGTTAACCAAAAATAAATAAATAAATGAATAAGTAAATATGAGGGTCGTTTGAAAAGTCCGTGCAAAAAAGAAAACTACTTAATTTTTTGGGATAAACTTTTTTTATTTTTCAACATAGTCTTCTTTTAGGCTTATACACTTTGTCCAACGCTGCTCTAGTTTGTTGATTTCTTCCGAATAATAAGATTTGTCCAAGTCTCTAAAATAGCCATTCGTTTCTGCAATCACCTCCTCGTTTGAATAAAATCTTTTTCCTGCTAGCCATTTCTTCATATTGGGGAACAAATAATAGTCCGAGGGAGCCAAGTCTGGAGAATAGACAGCTGGAAACCGTCCTTGCAACACTTCACACGATTTCGTTTTTGGTCAATTGTGAGCAATCGCGGCACCCATCTTGCGGATAGCTTTTTCATGCCCAAATGTTGGTGCAAAATATTATGTACCCGTTCATTCGAGATGCCCACAGCACTAGCAATCTCACGCACCTTCGATCTTCTGTCATCCATCACCATATCATGAATTTTATCAATGATTTCTGGAGTAGTGACCTCAACAGGGCGTCCAGAACGTTCAGCGTCACTTGTGCCCATATGGCCACTCCGAAAATTTTGAAACCACTTATAAACTGTTCTAATCTAAGGTGCAGAGTCACCATAATGTTTATCAAGCTTCTCTTTAGTCTCCTGAGGCGTTTTGCCTTTCATAAAGTAATGTTTAATCAACACACGAAATTCTTTTTTGTCCATTTTTTGAAAATCACTTGCCTCCCTCGATTCAAACAAATGCCAAGCACATAGAAATAGACCGATCTGGCTGAAACTTGGTGTGTGTTTTTCCAAGAGATGCTACTAACTGAAAATAACCTCGATACGCACCAGTAGTGCCATTTCTCTGATTTTGCACGGACTTTTCAAACGACCCTCGTATGTATATATATATATATATATATATATATATGTAACAGATACATATATACATATATATATATATATATGTATGCTGTTCTTTCTTTTATGAGTGCTTTTTTTTCTTAATTTCTTCTATAGAAATCTAAAAAGCAGAGTAAATATGTTTGCACCTCGGAAGCGTTATAAACAATATTTAGAACCGGGAAGTATTGGCAAAATTCCACCATCCACATTGAGACGCTGGCGTAAACAAGAAAAATCAAATATATTTTACCTAAACAAAAGTAAAAAGTAAAGTAAATTTTTCAGAAAACTGTAAAGAGAAATATGTAATTGACTTTCAAAGTAGGTAAGCAGAAAATTAATTCATATTTTTTTAATTATCTTTTTGGGGCCATTTAGTCATGTCTGCAGCTTCAGCTTTTTCTGAACAATCAAGCTTTATAAATCATTCACCATCACAACATGAGCACGATGATATATTTGCTGCTGATTTTGAAATTGATTG
Source organism: Harpagoxenus sublaevis (assembly GCA_030770355.1). Lineage (NCBI taxonomy): Eukaryota > Metazoa > Arthropoda > Insecta > Hymenoptera > Formicidae > Harpagoxenus > Harpagoxenus sublaevis. The sequence continues at coordinate 13,476 of JASTWR010002274.1, forward strand.
GATTTGGAGAATCAAGGACAGCTGAATCTTGACCCACAAGACAATAATGAAGAGATTGAAAAGTTTGTCGGATTTAACAGAAAATAATTTGGGGAACTATTATGGACCTTTTTATGATTGCTATTGGAAACTCGAGTTCTTTGATTGCATATAATGGGCTGTTGTACATTAGTTTATTGTTGCTATGCAATAATATATGATTCAAATTGGAATCGTGACTTTTTCTTTACTTGCTATGTTGTGGGAAATCTTTCTAATTATTTCGGATACTTACCTACTCTCTAATTATCTATAAAATATATGTGACGAAAAATGGAATTATTTTAATAAAAAATTATTTGATAATAGCTCGATCGATTCCGTTTAAACAATTAAAACAAATGTATAGTACATAAAAAATTTAAATACATAATAATCAGAAGACATAGTCATTCCGACTACGCAAAACTTCTACTGTCATTCCGACAGTAGAAGTTTTGCGTTTTCTATCGGAATCGTAACTAGTTCCAATAATAGCTCATCAAGGCATGTATTATGAAAGTTTTCTGAATGAATTTCGATCAAAATTATTTCATTTTTCCATAGAAAAAATATTTTCTGCACAAAAAATTAAATAAATAAGTAAACAATTTTGATGGAAATCCATTCCGAAAAGTTTCGCAATTCATGCCGTCGTATAATTTTAATTCCTCCAACATAATTAACTCTTTTCGTTTTTTAATCTGTTGCAGTATTTTGTCTCCTGATGATATATCAGATGACAGCTGTTCTAGTGATGATGAAAGAAGTACTTTTCATTTTAATTCTGTGCCACTAAGCTCAGAAAATTTAAACAAATTACTGTGCCCTTCTCTATCAATAACAAAATTTGAAACAATGCTTATGATATTTCACATGACTTTGAGGCATGGTATGACTAGTGCACTGATTGAAGACATTTTAAAATTGGTCAACAACATAGTAGGTGATGATAACGCTCTGCCATCTAAATACTTCTTTCAAAAACTCTTTTCTCAAGGAACAACTATGGAAACTCAATTTTACTGCCCTACTTGTTGCATTTATCTGGGTCTTAAACACAACTTCAATGACTGTGAAGTAGCTTGTCCATCATGTGATTATCGGAGTCCCGCAAGTTCGATGAAAAGCGACACTTTTTTCATTTCATTTAGCATAAAGGATGGAATAAAAGATTTCTTTCAGAGGCCAGATGTAAACATAAATCTAGATAATCATATTAATGTAGACAATGTAATACGTGATATATATGATGGTACAATTTATCAGTCTTTAAAAAAAAAAAATATACGCAAAAATGCTTTGACGATTATTTTTAATACTGATGGAGCAAGTCTCTTTCAATCTATTGGAGGTTCTTTGTGGCCAATATTTTATACAGTAAATGAAATTGTTCCAAGTCAACGTTTTAACCCAGAAAATGTACTTTTAGCAGGGTTGTCGTTTGGAAATAAGTCTCCCATTATAGATGTGTTTTTTAAACCATTTGTAACTGAATTAGTAGATCTAGCTAAGTGTGGAATTTTATGGGACTGCCCTGGTCGAAGAATTGTTGAAAGCACTGTGTATGCTATTTGTTGTGTCACAGACTCAGTAGCAAAGCCTAAAGTTCAAAACATTGTACAGTTTAACGGAGCATTTGGCTGTGGATATTGTAATCATCCCAATGTTCCTATAGTTATAAATAATGAAACTGGCCGTACAGCTCTGAAGTATGTGCCCAATAAAATATATGCATATAGATCAGATAAAAAAATTCGAAAGGATATAAGGAAAGAAAATATTGACTTAGGAGTAAAAGGCAAATCTTGCATATATAATTTACCAGAATTTAATATGTGTTTTGGGTTTGCAATTGATTATTTACACCAATCTCTAGAAGGCGTAATGAACAAATTGCTATTTCTATGGTTTGATTCAAGTAATCATCAGCATAATTTTTATATTGGGACATTTATTGCACAAGTAGATAAAAGACTGTGTTCAATAACGCCTCCAAGTTATGCATCAAGAAAGCCTAGGTCACTTACAGATAGAGCACGATTTAAAGGAAATGAATTAAGAAATTTTCTGCTATATTATGGGCTTCCATGTCTTCTTCACATATTACCAGAAATTTATTACAACCATTTTAAAAAATTAGTCACTGCCGTATATATTTATCTCCAAGAAAAAATAACCTTTTATGAGGCAGATTTTGTTGACAATTTACTTCATGAATTTACTATTGAATATAGCAGACTGTACTCTGAAGCTAATGTTGTGTATAATATCTGTCGTGCCGTAACCGCGAGTTGGTTCTCAGGGCCGGCACAGGATTCGGGAATTCCGGGTTGGAGGAGTGATGCACTTAATGTCGGAATGTTCGTGGCAAAATAAACATATATATTTCTCTTTCAATATACAAGTCTCGATTCGTTATAAGTCTTGACCAATTTATTCCCTTGATTCCCGAGATTATTCTAAGTACAATGATAATGAAGGTGACCGCACGTTCGTTGAGATTTCTTATGACTGACTGCCCGCTCGATCTTCCGAATTGGCGGTATTTATAATATCGGACCGATGTTCTGTTGCTAACCCGGGGGCTCCCGGGTTAGCGTGGACTTCGCTCTGCGCTGACCTTCGCATCAGCGCTTTTGGTCAACCTGGAGTTGAACGCTCTGGGTTCTGGTGTCGGTTTGCATCGGATGATCGTCGTCCGATGCAATCGTCAGGTTTTTCGGCGGATTTCGTATTCGAATTCGGTTGCTAGGGTCGGATTACTTATAGTTTATATAATTAACAATTATAGCGTTGTGCGCTCACAACATATCCATTTATGTATGCATTTAGGAAAAATTGTCTCTATGCTTGGTCCACTCTGTGCTTATTCCACGTTTGTTTTCGAATCAGGCAATGAATATCTTAAAAGATTGATTAAAGGCACAACTGGTATTGTAGTCAAATGGGGCGCAAATATGTTATGTCCAAGAATGCCTCCAAATTAGTACGTAGTAAACAGTATAATGTTCGCAACGATATTTTAGAGTTTTGCTCTGACATATTTATATATAAGCAAATGAAAAATTACACTGTCTGTAATGAATATACTCTTCTTTGCAGAAAGTATACTTCAGAACTTACTGCAAATGAAAGGGATCTTTGCAATATTTTATCAATAAAAACCGTTTCAGTAGACTGCTACAATAGAGTTGTTAAATCTGGAGTCATTTATCAGGGAAAAAGGCACTCCAAACAGCAGCAATTTAATGACTCTTGTGTTCGACTAGATTGTGATGGTGCTTATGCATATATTGATTTAATATTTCTAGCGTATCAAGAGCAGTCATTAGACGTGTTCTGCTTCATTCGCTCAATACAATTGGCTCAAAATAGAAATCCTTATATGTCTCCACATATTAAGTAATGCAGTCTAGATCCATTTGGACCTCTCCAAATATGTAAGATGGGCAATATATCATCTAAATATTCTAAATGCATCTTAATATGTTGTGATGGAAAGAAATATGTTACTGAACGACCTAATACTTACGAGAAAGATTAAAAAATGTTTTTTATTCCATAATCTTTTTATTTATAATTGCGCAGCAGACAGAATCAGTGTACAACAATTTTTTGTTATTTTTTTCCTATGTATTATTTTGCCATATTCCTGCATAGTTTCGGCACATGTGATATTATACTGCGTTGTTATAACATTTATATGTTACTATGTAAATATACAACTTTGTCAACTGTAAATAGGAAATTTAAATGCTTAGATAATATTGAAAGAAAATTGTACAAGGGATTCGACTGTATCCGCAATTAAGTTTCTACGCGGACTAGAAGGTATATGTATATATTTTGACTTTCAGTTATTTGTGTTTTAAATTATTTTTTTCGATGTATGATCTTAGAAAAGTTAAGTAAAATTTTAGAGTACAAATTTACTGTTATTTTATATTCATTTCCAAAATGTAATTAAATGCATGGTGAAGAATATATTGTGATAAACATTTAATGCGAGATGGTGTTCAATTGTATTTTTTTTTCGTGCACCTTTCAATGACAGTGCTTTATAACTCATCTACTTAAATTTTGACTAAATGTAAATGCTTTCTGAATAAAAGTCGTGGAAACTACATGCAACCTCTGCATTCCTGCATATTATTTCGTGTGCATATATGTATAGTTTTCTCTTCTATTATGTATGCGCGGTTTTTAGAATACAATTTGGCATACTCTGAGACCTTTTTTATAACTTTAAAATGTAAAGTAAAATATATTTCCATGACTTAAGACACTGTTTCTATTAATTTCTGCACCATGACCATGTTTTAATCAAAAACTGCTCTAAATACAAAAAAAAAGATTAATTTCTACAATGCAACCTAAGTGTAGTTTACAATTTTTTATCTTAAATAAGAGACAGTACAAATTTAAAAACTAAATTTATCTATAAATTTACTTTTGAGACATTAAAAATAGCTGCGCAGCTTTTGCTATTATATAGAGTAACCAATGGAATAATATAAGATATATGTATTTTATACTCTTTTTATTCTACGCTAATTAAACATTTGTTAAGAAAGGTGCACTAATTTATAAAGTTCACTAAATTTTAAATACTCTTCGTTAAGGGGATCCTGCAGTGACAGGCAAACTCGAAATCGATTACAACGCCACCCAAGCGGAACTAAAAATGTCGATAATACCGACATTTCTAATCCCGGTTCTAAACCGCGTTTTTCGTGTTATTGATTTATCTCAGGGCAGTGATCACGTAACTATTCGCCTACGGCAGAAACGTAAAAAGTTTCACGTTATAAATATCTCTGTCTATATTGGTGTTGAATAGAAAGAGATATTGACATGAAACTATTATCTGTGTAAACATGTATTGAAAATACATATATATGTTGCACATGTATTGAAAATACATGTATACATTGCACACATGCAATGTGTAACCACAAATATATCTGATCCATGCCGCACACAAGCGCGTGCCGTGTATGTGCGTTGAGCGCACTACACACTATCGAAGCTTGTTTATATTATTTCGTAATATTGCATTAGATATTCTTCCAATATATACAGGGTGTCACCTAATTCGCGCCCACTATTTACACAGTGATATTCCTCATAAGAAACTGAGTCGAAAAGTCCTGAATCATTTATTTCGAATTATGCTTAGAAAAGTAGTTATTATTAATTAAGGATTAGCCAGTCAGCATCAATTTTTTAAACGGACGCACGTTCGTGAGCCGCGCATCTACTAGTATGCGTGAGCGAGCCTTCGCGCCGCCGCTCGCTCCGCCGCGCGCTCGGCCGCGCCGCAGCGATGTTCCGTCGCCACGATCGTCCGTGTAAAGTTCAGCTACGAAAATTAATAATTACTCTTTGCAATAAGCATGATATTTCCTACGCTAAAAGCATCTTTTCAGATTACAGTTCGTTAGTTCAATTCAGATCTCGTCAAGATTTACCCGCGGCTGTAAGAAAACTGTAATCTTTTATGTAAAAATACACACACACACAAATCATTTTACAAGTTGGTCTTTCTGTTAATAATATTAATCAATGTAATTAAGCTGTTCGACACAAGATAAGCAGAAATCATTAATGTCTCATGCAATACGTCTTATGAGACGCACGTTCTATGAAATTTGCTTAGATTGTTTCGACATCTAGTCAATATTTCTGTTTATTTGACGAATTTGAAATAACAGGTGATATTGCTTCGTTTCTTCTAAAAAATTTAAAAATAGAAAGTTTAGTCAATATGTGACCTAAATTTTAGAGAGTTGATACCTATGTCTTTAGTCCCATATCTTGAGTTCATTTACTGCCTTACAAGTAAACCTTAGGGAATATCACACGTCAATTTGTCTCTAATTTTGTAGAGTTGTTTGTCATATCAGAGTATAAAAAAATCTGTCATTACTTTTATCTCAAATTGATTTTTCTTGTATTTTTTCAGTTTTACGCAAATACACGACTTTACACGCATATTTAAAGCAGTATTCAAGATTCTACGTCCTTACTTGTGAAGAGATGGCGGGAGGGGAAAAGGATAAAATCAAAATCAAACAAAAGTTTCTTAAAGTTGAGTCCTTTAAAATAAGAAAAATTATTAAATACGACAATTTTTTCGCGGAGATATGCTTATTTGAAATTACGCAAAATTTTGATATAAATTGAGTGTTGCAATATTTTTTTTTACATCAATATAGATCCAGCAAATTCATGATTTATTTTATTTGGAAAGAGGGTTTTAACTCCAACCCCCCCAGAATCCGCCAGTGCAGTCTTAAATATCAATAATAATTAGATAATTATTTTTAATACTCTTAAAATACCACTACAAATAATTATCAGCAACATTGTACAGATTCACAGAAATCACTCCCTCAATATCATATCAATCAGACGACTCTAAATAAGAACATTAGTACTAAGCAGTAATTGAACTCAAGATTTAAGACTAAAGACATATCAACTCTCTTAGAGGGGAACCAGTGTAACAGTTAATAAAAAAGGCTATTTTTAAAGATTTTTTTATGGTAAATTATTGTTTTTTTCCCATATCACTTTATTAACATCACAAAGTACATAATTTAAACTGCTTTTGTGAAATTTTTGTTTAAAAAATTAATATTTATAGCTGCGATAGCCTAAGTCGCCTGAAAAAAATACGGGCGCATGCGTAGCGGACCAACGAAAGTTCTAAAATAAAAAACCAAGTATTTTCTTAAAATATGAGATAATTGTTTCAGTTGTACGTACGGAATTTTTTATTGAGTAATTTGTTCTTGTAACGTTAAGAAACAAGTCAATTTTTCACCAATTTTTAAACCGTTTTTTTTTAAGTTTGCCATTTTGTAACAAATTATTTCTTATTTAAATCCGTGTGTACAACTGAAGCTATTGTCTCATATTTTAAGAACAAACTTGTTTTTTTATTTCAGAACTTCCGTTGGTCCGCTATGCATACGCCCGCCCGTTCAACATAATAATTTTTTTAGCCTCTAACACTATTGTAGCTATTGTAGCTATAAATATAAATATTTTTTAACAGAAATTTTACAAGTAGTAGTCCAAATTATGTACATTGTGATGTTAATAAAGTGATTTAAAAAAAAAGCAATTATTTCTCAGAAAAAAAGTCATTAAAAATAGCTTTCTTCTTTAGCTGTTACACTGGTTTTCCTCCTTACATTTAGTCTTATATTGGCTAAATTTTTTATTTTACTTGTAAGTAGTAAATAAACTCAAGATATGACCCCAAAGACATATCAACTCTTTTCGATTTTATATTAACTAAACTTTTTATTTTTAGATTTCCAGAGAAAAAACGAAGCAATATCACCTGTTATATCATATTCGTCAAATAAACAGAAATATTGACTAGATGTCAAAACAATGTAAGCAAATTTCATAGAACGTGCGTATCATAAGACGAATTGCATGAGACATTAATGATTTCTGCTTATCTTGTGTCGAACACCTTAATTACATTGGATAGATCAATATTATCAACAGAAAGAACAACTTGTAAAATGATTTGTGTGTGTGTGTATTTTTACATAAAAGATTACGGTTTTCTTACAGCCGCGGTTAAATCTTGACGAGATCTAAATTGAACTATTGAATTGCAATCTGAAAAAATGCTTTTAGCGTAGGAAATATCATGCTTATTGCAAAGAGTAATTATTAATTATTTCGAAGCTGAACTTTACACGGACGATCGTGGCGACGGAACATCGCTGGCCGCTGCGGCGCGGCCGAGCGCGCGGCGGAGCGAGCGGCGGCGCGGCGGCTCGCTCACGCATACTAGTAGTTGCGCGGCTCACGAACGTGCGTCCGTTTAAAAAGCGATGCTGACTGGCTAATCTTTAATTAATAATAACTACTTTTCTAAGCATAATTCGAAAAAAATGATTCAGGACTTTTCGACTCAGTTTTTCATGAGAAATATTACTGTGTAAATAGTGGGCGCAAATTAAGTGACACCCATTCATATTTTGTGTCTTAATTTTTTAAATGATTTATAAATTTATACAAACTACACTGCACATTTAAGGATGTCAAACTCTCAGATATAATTCTTGTAAGTTATAATACAAAAAATATTTACATATGATTTTATCAGACATAAATGTCGATGTCGATAGACATTATGGCGTTTGATGTATTTATAACAAAAAGGGGTGATATCCGTACAAAATTACCTTTTACAAAAAGGTAAAAAAAAGACGCCAAGCACGCGTGGTGTATCTTGAAAAAATCGAAGTAGTTATCTTTGTACCTCAAAAAAATCCAAGTAATATCTTTACCTTAAAAAAACCAAAGTAATATATTTACCTTGAAAAAATTGAAGTAATATATTTATTACAAAAAAAAGAAATGATATCTTTAAATTATGCGCCAATTAAATATATCTATATTATATCCAAAAATAACTATTGTTCTTTTAAAAAATGTATTCTCATTAAAGTAAAAAAATTAATATAAAATGTGAAAAATTTTAGTGAAAAAAACTTGGCGCTGCTAAACATAATAATATATATTAATGAAACAATTTCTATAAATGAAAAAAGTCTCTACATTCACATTGTAATTATTAATTTAATATTTTAAATTAGTTATTTATTGCTTTCAAATATTTTAAAATTTGGCAGCGCCAAGTTTTTTTCACTAAAATTTTTCACATTTTATATTAATTTTTTCACTTTAATGGGAATACATTTTTTAAAAAAACAATAGTTATTTTTGGATATAATATAGATATATTTAATTGGCCCATAATTTAAAGATATTATTTCTTTTTTTTGTAATAAATATATCGATTTTTTCAAGGTAAATATATTACTTTGGTTTTTTTAAGGTAAAGATATTACTTGGATTTTTTCGAGGTACAAAGATAACTACTTCGATTTTTTCAAGTATGTATATACATATACACACATATATGATATACAATTGATCATATAAAAGTTGTAACACTTAATTTTCAGATGGATGATTTATATTGGCAATGGTTTGCAGTCTCTAAACATTTGCGCGTTTTAAAACTCATCCAAAAGGCAAGGTGGCGCGAATAATCTGCAGGTATGTGCTTTTATTTTTACCCTTGTAATCATCTTTTAATTTGGCGTTCGGTAATCGGTTACGATTACTTTTACAGGTATCAACTTAATCTTGAAGTAAAAGAAAGAAGAGAGTAGAGGGACAGAAAGAGGAAAAGAGAGAAAGAGAGATAGATAGAGACAGAGGGGGGGGGAAGAGAGAGAGAGAGAGAGAGAGAGAGAGAGAAAGAAAGAGAGAGAGAGAGAGGTAAGTTTTATAATAATATTTTTAAAGCATAAGGGTTCAGACACAATGCGAGGTATAAGGAACAAGCAATAGAATTCTTAGTCGCATCCTTTTTTAATAGACGGGCATTGGAAAAGGATACGACTATTAATATTTATTTCTTGTTGCTTATTCCTCGCATTGTGTCTGAGTTCTAATGTGCATAATATGTATTGATATGCGTGAAGGAACTTTACGGCTATATTGAAGAA